>JAHQIW010007135.1:0-171288 GCA_019055375.1 Parelaphostrongylus tenuis
AATCACCTCAGTGGTTCAGATGAGTACTTACCTTACATTTGTGGTATGGTACCGTGGGCAGGTCGAGCATGTATTTATTATATGGACGTGATTCATTGGGACCAAAGGCTGGAGCCATCTTCATAGGAGGGACACGTGCGGATGGTTCTGTTAATACATAAAAAGAATCGGTCCGCAAGGATGACCGAAGGGCGGGGGGCTGCAAAATGATATAATCTCATAAGGATATAACTTGTTTGAGCTGATAGGTCTAGCGTATACAGGTGCCTGTTTCGTCCTACTGAGGGAGCTACTGATGGTTCCAATAGCCACGCTGTCAGATAGCTCCATCATCTGACTTGAGGTGATTTATTACTCGGCGTCGATTCTTTTATTAAGACTTTTAGTTATTTTTTAGTTTATTTAGCCTCAGGGGATCGGCTCAACGGAGAGAGAGAGCGCTGCTGATGAGTCCCAATAGGACGAAACAGACGCCTGTTTAGCACTTGGCCTAACAGCTCAAATATGTTATATCCTTATCAGATTACAACATTTTGAGCGGGTTTATAAAAAGAGGTCGATAGAAGAGGTATAATGCAAATTGTCAAGGAGCGTAAATAGTGATAACAAAAGTTGTTTCCCGTATTTGTCATCCTCTTCAATCTAAACAAAGTTTACGGTGATACTGTCACTTTCGGTTGCCGGACTGATGACGGACAAGCAGCCACACTGCATCATCGTTTGGTAGCACGGTGACTGCTTTATGCACTGAAACGGATGCCTGCGCAAATAAGTGTAATATAGATAAGAACAAGAAAATCAAGGGTATTCCCATCAAACACTCGTCCATCTTAGGAAGACTTAGGGCTTAAGTCTTTTACTTTTCGTACAACTTCGTTCAAAAATAGGCTTTACAGGCCAACAACATCATCATGGCAAATTGGTCAAAAGAGATGTGGCAAGGTGTAGTGAATAGAGCAGTGCGAATGTTGGCATCGGGTCCGTTTGCTTTGCACTTCTCGGCAGCATTTGCGAACCGTCAGCTGAAACGGGAGCTTGGCCGTGAACGATTTGGAATAGAGTGTGCATTTTGCATAATTTTTGACTACTATTACCTTTTGATAGCAGTGAGTATTGGAACGTGATTGAATAAGTTTATACAAAAAAGTGAATGAATAATGTAATGAAATTTTATGCTATAATTATTAGTTGATTGAACATTTCGAAAGTAACTCTCTAAGTTCGCGATTTAAAAAATCTTGTATTCAGAAAATTCTCCAAAAACTAAACATAAACTCAAATTTTACATAATTAAGAATTGGCTATTTTCAAAGGTTCAAAGTTAAACGGATAACGCAAAAGAAAGCATTTCTTGCACTTTTTCCTTTATTCTCTTGAGCTTCCCAATCTTCATCATCCATTCGTCCAAGCCCTACTATCACGGGGTTGAACCAAGATACGAACACATTCACGTCTTGAGTGTCTAATTACTTTGCATGAATAAATCTCTTGAAGACATTGTTCTGACTCGCTGCGCCGAAATTATTTAGCGGAAAAAGAAGGTGGACACCGTTTAATTCATCTGTGAGACTGTACAGTGGTTCTTAAAGTGTTTGAATGGAGATTCGCTATTTTCCAGAGCATTTTCTTATGGACTTGTCAGGGCAGAAAAGAGCGCGCTCATGTGGATGAAAATATAAAGTGATAGCATCTTGTGCTCTCACCGCACTTCTCCACACTTTTTTGGGACGACGGTTATCAGCTTGCTGGAATGAATATTGTGCATGAAGTACAGTATTGAGGCATTTTAAAATCAAAATCACGTCCATCGAGTGTCATGGTTAATCGCCAAGACCTAAGCAGGAGCTCTTATGATACTTTTCTCCTGTCCTCACGCAAACTCCCAAAAACGTATCTTTTGCTCTTTCTAGACATTTTATTATTTATTCTATAGCTTAAATCTAGGGATTTGAGCGGTGTATTTTATTTTTTGAAGGCCCTTACACTGCGTTGAACAGTTCAAACAATATTTTACTCCATATTTGAGCATTTTCTTCTGAGCAAAGCTTTTCCTTGAAAATTTCAGGGATCAATCGATAGCAGAATTGCGACGAATTCGAAGGCAGTATTGTTTTTCAAGGAAAAAAACTTTTGTATTGCAGAGGAATTCAGTGCCCAAAGCCACATAAGTGGTTTGGTAGAATTAGTAAAGTGTAAATTTCCTATTTGTTCACTGTTACGACATACCAATTTTAATTCATTGCTTAGGTATACATATCTGTTTGCAGAACTGCCAAAGATCAACATCTGGGCAGCATCTTGTATTGGCTGTTATACAAAGTTCGCGAAGTGTGGTGATTCCACATTTGCTACAAGATATGCTGACAAATGTACATTTTGAAGTATTTGTACTCTACGATGCATTTGTATATTGTGTAGTGGCGTAGACTTTGCAGTTGTGTAGGTCATGTTAGAAGATTCTATTTGGCGATTATATTGTGAATATTATTGTGAAAATTGTAATGAATTGTATACAAAAAGATCAACGTTCTGAGAAGTTTTGCAAGGCTCCTAGCCATAGTAGTTGTGAGAAAAAGTCAGCCGAAATAAATATTTCATAATCTGAGTAGAAGGTTCCAAACATTAGTTAGAGTCAAAGTTAGATTGCTGAGATCAAACACATCAAGTGTTGATTGTATGCAGGATCGATGCTGGTGAAGAACGCAGATTATATAAGGTGTTGATTGTTGAGTAAATATTGACTAAATGAAATGGAACATCAGCGAAATGTTGAGAGAAATGGGCCAGCAATACAATTCGTTTTCCCAAAGATCTCCACAAATTGTTGAATGTAAAATGTACAAAGTCTTACTCCGACTAAATAGTAGAGATCTCTGTATGTAAGTTTTCTCTAGAAGTCGTACAATGCAGAACACGTGTTTTCGAATTGTACTTCTCAGCTGTGCGAAAAATTGCAAGATTTGAAAATGCGGTGTTTTTCCGAAGACGTAGCATTCGTACGACAAAGCAGGAGTTTTGTAGGTCAAGTGAGTATAGCCTTTATAAAGAACACATTTGAGAAGTTTTATCAGTATTGTTCTACTTTTTGCGGCAAGGAAATGCTTTTAGAATATTTTCTTTACTTAGTGACAAATCCGAAGTTCAATCAACGAACTCACTATTCCAAAAGCAAAACGCAGCTTTCCTTTCGCTAGTATTATGATAGTGAAAGTGAAAAGTGATTGTGGTTACAAAAATCGATCTGAAACCGCCAATGCTTTTCAAAATTTTTCCTAGTGGCGAACGACCTTGTAATGGTCGACATTGAATTCTTTTGCAACATCTCGTGTATCACTGAAAAAATTAGCTTTGATGATCGTTCTCTTAACTGGTCATTGTCAACTTCCCACGGCCCAGCCACTTCAATCCCCATTTCAAGGCTCTCGTCTCTTATACAAAACTTGAACCACCACGGTACTGAGCGTTTCTTGCGCCAAATGTGTTGCTGATATTGCGGGTTGTCTCTGGCACTCGACGACCCATTTTGAACTCGAATCAAAAATTTTTTAAATTTGCTTTTGCCTAACATCCTTTCCACAGTTGCATTGAATACGATATAAACATAAACTAATACGTCATTAGCAACAAAACACAAAATGAGAAATGCACATTCAAAGAATGTTTAACATAATCAAATTTATTTCAGAATATATTCAAGCATGTGATTAATGTTTTGAAATTCACAGTCTAAACCGCAGTTTTATTTGCACCAGTCCAGTGGGACGTAATTCGAAGGCCTTTTCAAAATCAAGCACTCTATTAAATTCTGCATTTCTCAAGCAGCTGAATAGCTTTAGAATTTCTGGAGAATTTTTGTAGTCTTTTCAGTAGATGTTTTTGATCGCTTAACACGAACACACTGTAAGCTTTGCTATTGTAACAGACTTCCACGCATTTATGGCCCAAGAGTTTACTAACATGGAAGTAATAGTAGGCAAAACTCAAATAAATGCAAAGTTCATTTCAGACACTTCACAGCTGAGTACATTTTTAGTTAACATTTGCGACTGCAGCGAAGAAGTGCGATCCAACCGGACTCAATCCCAACATTCGAATCGCTCTGTTCAATACTCTTTGCCATATCTCTCTAGACCAGTTCGCCATTAAGATGTTCGTGGCCTATGAAGTTACCTTTTTCTCAAAACGAAGTTTGCAGAAGAAATTGAGCAATTCAAACCGTAAGACTTCCTGAAATCGACATGTGTTTCGCAGGAATGGGCCTCAGTTTTCTCGCCGGTGCTTAGATTACACATATCATTCATCATGTTTCCACCGCATAAGATGGTCACAGTACCGCCGACGACAACACAGTGTGGCACGTCATTGCCGCGCTCGACTGCAAGCGAATCTTTGTGTAAATTTTTTTCTCTTTAAATTTCATTAGAAGTTAGTCAGATGCGGTTGATATTCCTTGTCCGCAATGTTTGGGTCTTTGCCCATTTGCATTTCTCCCACGATATGGTCAGAATCAAGGATATCTTATGCTGTTATTGAAATCAGTGCTCTTTGTTCTTCCGATATCTAATAATGAACAAGACGATGATCGTAGCAAATGCTCCTGTACGGCTTTGATATTACTGTATGCAACGCGTTTGAATATGGTAAAAAATCAAAGGTTTCTCTATTCTCTAATATAATCAGCCAACCGTTAAATTTGCCTATCAGAAATAAAAGAAATGCATTGTCTGTATGTGGTTTGTTAAAACGTTTTAGACCTTTCAAAGGTTTGCTATGGTAGTGGCATACATACGTTTTAGGTTTCTCGTACTCCTCATCAGTGCCACATGCCCTACGCCCACACTTTACTAGTAGCAGCGGTGCCGAAGATGTATCAGTCAAGATGAAGTAAAAGATATATATTATTTGTGCTTATTCAAAATGAGGTTGAAAGTGGATGATTGAGAGCTCTTCACCATCTTCATACCACTCTGAATCAAACTTTAAAAATTTACTATCTTCATCTACCGCTTCTTCATCTAGATTCTCGGCAGGAGCTAATTCATCATAATTTTTTCTGTTAGAGAGTCTGTACTAGATCCAAATAACTTTTCTCGCTCGCAACATTTTTTTGGGAAGAATGGCTGGCGGATACAACGATTGAACTGGACAATGCTCAGACATCCTATCAACCACTTCTTTCCGTGACACAATATTACATTCACATCCTAGCACTTCTTTCGTTCGCGTTGCCACAAAGATGGGATCTTTTGTTGGCGGCCAGAGTGGACGTAGGCTTATCAAGTGTATTGAGCGGAGACTCTACACTACACCTGAACACTTCTAATGACCTGAATTGATAGTATCGCTTACTAAATTCACTAATAACAGAAAGTAGTGCGATATGGTGAAAAGAATATTAACAGTGAGCAGAACGCAGTCACTGAAGTATTTTTTTGTCACTTAAGTAAATTCTACTATTGACGAATGGAGTTGAAAACGTACTCATGCTGTTTGGTGGTATTCCAACAGTAACTTTCTTGCATTCCAAAGGATCGTAATTGATCTGAACCATAATCTGACTCAAAATCATTGAAATTATAGCATCCGGGAGAAGTGCGCTACGACCTTGCTGTTCGAGAACATCAGCGATCTGCAGAACGAATTTCTGTGCAATTAGAGTCTACATAAAACATCCTCAATAAAATTATGTCGCACTATGCTAACGAATCTCGTTAAAAAAATGATGCTGACCGATTCCAGACAGTTTTAGCCACTTATTTCATTCTAGACAGAATTAGGGGAAATAATCATATAGCTGGATAGTGACAGACTTACTGTTGCATCACAAGACGAGACACAAATGATTTAGCGCCATCTGAAGTACTGCAATGCCACCAGGCAGCTGAGCAGCGGCACCAGTTGAAGTAGTGAAAACCATGGCAGTTGGTAACCTGAAGCCGGTTACGGTGAAGTTCCTTGTTATTGCTGCAATAAAAACGAACAGGTTTTGCACTTTAAAATTAGAATCGATGCTATTTTGATGAATGTATCTATCTAAGATTGTTATATGAAAATCGAGAAAACTTATCTTGACTAGCTGAAGCAGGTTGGTAAATTAGTCGTAGAAGTTCGGCTGACGTTTCGGCGACCCGCCTTCTTCAGAGCTTGGGCGTATGTAGCATTAGTCTATTTGAATGATTCGGATGTTCTTATTTATATGCTGCCTAGGTCAAGTTAGAAGACTATCTTTTCTATGTATAAGGTGGAAGCTCCAATTCTCGTTCATCGCCTATTTCTACTGCCGGTATATAGACGATTGTTTCATTGTCTGTTCCACACAAGAGGAAAGGACAAATGTTTCGAAGTTTGAACGGACAGTCAGAGCATATAAAATCTACGCGAGAGAGTCCAAACGGGAGCTGGCTTCCATTCTTAAACATCCAAGTAATGCCTTTGGATAGTGGCTATAGTACAAAATGGTATCGAAAACCAAGTAACAAAAACATTTTGGTCAATTACCTTTCCTCTCATCCTTCACACATGAAAAAATCGCTAATTAAAAACATGTTTCGAACGGCTAAAAATGTGTGCACAGGAGAAGAGAAAAGGAACGAATCATTAGACTTGGTACGAAAAATTGCCATTTCCAACGGCTACAAAACATTTGCCACTAGGAATATTCAAAAAGTGGATTAGATCCCAAAAGAACAATACTGCGCACATAAATAGAGTTCCTTTCAAATTGCCATTTATATCAAACGAAATTAGTAGCGGGGTTAAAAGGTGCCCAAAAAGATGAAGTCTTGAAAATTCCGTGGTAGTCATTGAAATCCCACCTCCAGCCCTACGCCATTAGCTGATCCGTAATAGACTTTGTGATCGACTGTGCAACACCAAAAACTGTATGATCTGCCCTAACGGAAAAGAGGGGGACTGTATGAGATCGGGCACAATTTATTTACTAACATGTAAAACATGCGGGGAAGAATCTATAAGCGAAACGGGTAGACCACTTTTCATCGGCATAACAGAACATCTAGACAGTAAATCTAAGATAGATAAAACCAAACCTTTAGGTTTCACATAGGACACAAAAACACAACAACAACGATTTTGATGTGACTGTCACAATCCTAGCCAGGAATCAAAAACATCCACGTGCAAGACTCTTGAGGCATTTTGGATAAACGCCCAAAACCCCGAAATGAACCGGAAGGACGAGTGCGTCACCATCACACGAGATCTCTGTGCCATTTCTTGTTTGATCTTCTAACTTGACCTAGGCAGCATATAAATAAGACTATCCGAATCATTCAAATGGACTAATACTACATACGCCCAGGCTCTGAAGAAGGCGGGTCGCCGAAACGTCAGCCGAACTTCTACGACTAATTTACCAACCTCGCGTCTGCTAGTCAAGATAAGTTTTCTTGATTTTCATATAACAATTAATTATGCCGAGTTTTATAGAAAGCCGAACTTTTGAATTATCTAAGATTGCTTTTATCCGCCCTTTATTACTTCATGAGTGCTCCATTGTCGAATGGTTGTGATGCTCGTTACGGTGCTCGTGGGCTAAGCCCAGCCACCGACACCCTGTGGCAGTCAACAACGAAAGCCCAATCAAATGCTATAGCTAGCAGACTATCATCAAGATTACAAGGAGAAGTGCCCGGTCAGTATTCTACGGCGCTCAAGAAGAAGGCGAAAAAAACGAATTGAATGCTAGAAGTGGTGGAACCCACACAGAAACACGAGCTTTAATCATCACCACATCTCAGTAAGTTTCTGTGATCAAAGCTTAGAATTATATGCCGGAAATTGAGAAATTTTCATATTTCATATGTTACCTTGACCTTGCGGCATCACTCCACATCCCAGCACTACCACGACTGTATTTATGAGCAGAATCAGAAAAGTCGAAAGTCTTTCCATACTGCTGAGAATTCTGATTTATGTCTCCTAAAAGGCACAACAAATACTGTAGTCTTGATTGGAAACAATATACCCCTCTCAGATTGTTCAGAAGTAGCCCATTTAGCACTAAACAGATGTAATCTGCGAATTCAGTGAGTTAGCAATTTTGGTAGCTCTATCATCTATATGAGCTTTGAAGATCGTCGGCGCGTTCATTTCAAATCGAAGTTTCTGAGATCGATCTCTATAGCAAAGTCTCTTATCCGGACATTTGTATCAATGAAAAAACATGCTGAGGACGAGAAACTGAAGAAGATTACAATATTTTTGATGAAGCACCACTTTGTCAGGTATCTGGCTTAAATTGGCTTCCACCATCAAATAAACGTTATTGTGGCATGAAGTCCTAACATTCCCAAAATAAAGAATTTCTCAGCCGACAAACGCCGTCGTTAAAGTGTCTTTCTGTGAGAAAATGTCTCAAAATTTATCGATTGGCGAAAACGAACCACAACTCTTGGTGAAGCTGCTCTTAGGAAAAAATTTCTTTAAGGTGAAAATTTCGTCATCTAAACTGTCATGTTTTCATTTGCTCACCTCTTCAGTACAGCTGCCAAATCTCCTTTGTTGACGTATGGGCCGATTGGAATCGAAAATAGGCACTACAAAAAAAAATTTAAAAATTTGGAAACACTGAGGAAAATGGCACAAAAATCCACCAATGTGGAGAAAATCAAGAAGAGATAGCATCAGGAATGGCGGTAGAAAAACAAATACATTGAAATGTAAAGTCTCGCCGTATGCTCAACAGCATATGTTTGCTGGAAATTATTACCGTATCGAGAAGGCGAAACGGAAGTGGGACGTTTTTGAGTAGGCGAGACACAACTGAAATGATACTGAGCTGAAGACTCCTTACTTATCTTGAAAAGTGTTCTATGCTTCCAAACGTGGATATTTATGAAGTGTTGTAAAATACTTCCGATTACTCTGCGAACTGCAAGCAAAATAAATTTTGCGTTTGAAAATTGTTCCCTAATTAACCGATCTCTGCAAATGTTTGTGATCCAATCGTCACAAAATTTGAAAACTTGTTTTCCTATTGAAAACGGTCAGTGGGCCATTGATCTCCGCAGGATCTTGGTCTAATCAGAAGCGCATATCCAAAAATACACTTGAAGCAAATATTGCTTCATCTTACTAAGAAAAATGCTGAATAGAATTCCACCGAAAAGAATTCGAGCATCTTCGCCTTCAATGGTAATAAGGATTTTCCCTCTGCTTCGAAAAATCAGTGTGATGCACACGATGGCATTCATAAAGGTTTCTGGAGAACAGTTTGCTGACAGCTGCCCCTCAATGGGGTGAAAACTACTCTAGGAAGCATCAGAATGCATTTCTCAAGAAAGTGGTGATCATAATGCTATGTGAACTTTGAAAATCCAAATATTTGCACTTTCCCCACTTGGGATGTAATAAACTATGTTTTCTATATCGCTGACGAGATATCGTAAGTACTTTTGCAGCTGTGGACCTGTACCCACGTTATGAACACTTATGTCAAAGTGTGCAAGATCAACGAAATTCAGCCAATGTAAGAGAGATGCCAATGTCAATTGGGAATAGTGCGAGTTCTCAAAGTCTCTTTAATGATTGGCATTCGTTTGGTCATCTGAAAGGTGCATCTTACAACAAATTATTACTACGCAGTAAGCGAACGACAGTATGAGTTTACTTTTCTTTCACATTAACTTCTTGGTGGCGTTAGAATCTTGCGCAGCACGCGACGCTCTTGCGCGGGAGAGCTACAATGACGATGTGGTAGTTTTCTAAGAAACTTTGAATTTTTGTCAGACGAGTGATTTCATTGCCAGCAAATGATAAGATATGGTACAAAAGACTTCTATAAAGGTATCTGTGGTAGGAAAGCTAGAGATTCTTCTTCCAAAAATTCCGAAATTTTATGGAAAGCCGTAAACTCACGAAAAGGTCATATCTCGAACTGTTACTGAACATTTTTATGTTATCCTGTACATATTCATTCATATTACGATCATGTGAAATCTTCAATTATTACGTCGACAACAATTCACTTTCATACACTACCGCAAATAAGTGATTGGTCGAATAATCAGTTATATTATCAATTTATGCTCCTGAGATCATAAATCTCTCACATTCCATAAATTTTCATTCCATGTAATACAAAATGTCATCATAGTGGTTGAAAATCGTAAGACATGGATTAGGCAACGATCGTGCCGTTCAATTTATGCAGTGCCACTCCATCTATTACTCTCAATATTTTCTCGATTATTTGTGTATTTCAGAAGTCGCCACGTCTACAGAACTGTGGAAGAGACTTTGTTCTATCGCGATGCGGGTAACCACTTAATATATTCTTTTATTTGGCGATGAAGATTGTTTATCATTGCAATGTTTTGCCACTGGTCATGCATAATGATTTCATGGGCTCTTCGTTTTACTTTTGAAGAAATGTTTAGAGCTGATTTCCTGCCTCCTTCAGTGCTCATCTCTGCAAATGGTTTTGATGTGACCACGTGCAAGTGACCTTGAAGAACTATTAGAGCTTCGGAAACATCCTAATCGGCCCAACTGCTCCCAGTGATTATCCTCCACCAACTATTCCGAGCAGTTTGCAAAAGGGTCAAGCACTTCGCAAAGTCTTGTGAAACTGATAATCGGTGAACTTGAAAGAAAGAGCACGCCTATATTTTTGAGTAAAAGATTTCTTATGCCTATGATGAAGACAAGAAATTCCTGCTCGAAAGCTTTTGTCAAGCAGTGGACGACGAGGAGGTCGGTAATGAAGCGCGCTCATAATACCATGGAAAGCAATGCACTCTTCAAAGATGCTTACTCATGGCTAGCGAACCCGAGCAACGCCGAACAGTATTTTTCGAAAGATAGGTGCGCCCAAGGAAAGTGCTGCTGGAAAAACACCACCTTTATAATCGAAGGGCAGGTGTTCAAGGCGAAGTCACGTACAAAAAGCCAATCAGCTTCTAGGAATCATGCATGACCGATCGCACAGAATAGTGCACCTAGAACATTGGTGTACGCAGGGGCAGTAAAACTTCAGAACCGATTTTCTGCAGACGATTGTGAAGCTGATAGTTATGCGAATTCTAGGCCGAAGAATGCCTTAATATCTTCAGTGCGATGTCTTTAATAGCAGAAAGATGTGGAATTAGATTGTGTAGTTTCTTAGAAGATGTATTCTTTGCCACTCACTATTCGATCATTCCGAAAGTCACTCCCGTCGAAGGTGCTTCTTCGAAAATGGTTTGACTAAGGAGACTGCGAGTCAATATGACCTTCCGAAAATCCGAAATGGATGGGCTCATAAACGTTATTCTTGCAAAAAATATTTTTGCAGAAGTCTACTCACTAATACGCTATATCTTTATGACGAGTCATGCGATTCCTCTCATCTGAACTTTACTCTTAGGTCGATCCATGAGTTTTGGCGCAAGAGCAACAAACACAAAATTTGTCAACTAGAAATGGAATTGCATGATTCTAATACATTCAATTGTGCATTTTCTTGCAAACATTTTGATATATAATTGGCGTGTACTTGCTTCAAGAGGGAGCTGTCTTAGAAACAAATTCGCTTCCTACTCAAGCCACGAATGTTGTTTGGAGTAAAATGCTAGTGTAGTGGCGAGCAAGATTAATGGAGCTAGGATGATAATGTGGCTGTAGGAAGGGCGGCTAGAAAGTTGTTCGTGAAGTTTGAAGCTGAAGAGAACAATCTGGAAAAGCAGAGCGCTTCGGTAGTCCACAGGAAGCTCCACTAATTTCTGCGCCGCTCTACTAGCATTTTTCCTAACTCGCCATTCGTGCATGAGTAGCAAGCGTGCTTGTTTTCACGACAGCTAACTTCAAAGCAAGAACAAGTTCCATGCAAAAACTTTTGCAGAAAATTGTGCACTTGAACGGTACCAAAACAAAGCAGTTTTAATTACTTCCAGCTATCGAATTTACTGATTAATGCTCTAGTGGTAACACTTATAGAACGGCTTAATACTATAATCAGATTTTTCTTAGTGACTGTTCATTGCTGCCCTACAACTGATTATGAATTCATCCGACTGGAACGAGAAGGGCATACGTATCGATGAAAAATTCCTATTAAATTTTCGTTCTGGGAACGACATCGCCTTGTTTATCGAAGAGCATCAGTGAAGTAGAGAGGATGCTCAACTTAGTGAATCGGTAATAGGTTTGAGCTACTCATCAACAAAACGACTACCAAGCTAATAAAGGGCACTATTGGGATGTGATTAGACTGAAATGGACAGTTCTCTGATTGCAGAGACCATCTCGCAAGTGTGCTGACGTTCAATAATGGAGGAGGAATGAGGCAGGAGTTGTTGTACAGCAGACGCGTGGGCTAAAACTACAGTCACTTTAAGAAATTTGCGCACCATCACAGAGCACAACAATGCCTTTACAACTAAATCGCCACTCACACTACTTGGTCGGCTTGTGCAGTTCACATTTTTGAAACTCATTATGTCGCCGTTAATCCAGATGTATTTACATCGGCAGCATAACACAGATGGGCCCTGTGAGTGGTGTGCAGGTCACGTAATAAGAAGAGGAAATGACAGATAAACTGAATGAGCAGGGCGCACTTTAAGAAAATGTATGCTTCTTCTTGAAAGACCACGCAAATGATGGGCGGAAGTGTATAAGGCTGACTCAACCACTTGCATCAGCAGATGGCAACGACCAATAAAATTGCAAAATGAACCTCGCGCACGTCTCCATGCATGAAATAGAGCACCTTCATGTGGGGCAACTCACGAATAAGGAACGAATGGAAAATATGCTGAGGCTAGTGTTGCCACTGAAGACGGGCCCTCCAAATGCATAAGTAAGTACACTAGAAAATGCACTGTGTGAAACTTCATTAAAGCAAATCCGCCACTTTAGCTTGCCCATAACAGTAGAAATACTCTTCTGTTCACATAATTACAACACGGAATGCAAAAGCTCGAGTGTTGCTTTCTGAAAAGCAGCTTGCTGATAGCTGCGGCGTCGAAGTAATATGTGACCAAAGCTCTCACTCAGTTGAAACATGATCACAAAATTTCTCGCACTCGGAGCTTGGATTAGGGCTGGAAAGAAAGTTTTGGGGCACTTTATAAGCATGAGATAACTCCCATGCATACTGTGGGAATATTGCAGTGTCTTATCTAGGATTAATCCACTGAAGGCCTAGATATTATTTGTCTGTATGTTCACTTTGTTATAAGCCTCCGCTATGTCCATCGATGCAATCTAAGTTCGTGGTTTATTGCGTCCTCACAGCAAGCTGCAGTCGAACAAATCAACGAAGTTAAATGAGAAGATACGACAAGCAAATCTGTTGCTGGCCACTGGTTTCAGCTTTTTGATGTCGGAGATCTTGACTTCAAAAATCAATCCTCGTTTAAGACGTCCAGCGAAGTTAAAACAACGAAGATTTGAGTGCTACTTGGAAAATGCATCGCCGTCGAGTGCTCGAAGGAAGCTACTTCGACAGATCCAAAACTTGGTGGACCGATGGCAGAATGCCGTAGAAAACGATAGCCTTTTCTGAAAATAGTTGTCATTTTTTGAAACTCATGCGTGAATTTTCAATTACGTTCAAGTGCTCCAAAACCTTCTTTTCAACCTAATAAATTATTATCTTAATTTATGCTATCTTCTTCTCTGATTATGCCTGTAGTACGAGGTCGTTGAAAAGAATATTACTCGGCTAACGGTTCGACTCGCTTAGTCTTCACCAGAGCCAATCACTCAAATCAACCTTTCACTGTCGCTTGCTCGCTTTATGAATCCTCGCCTTTGCTTCGTTACCGTCGAACCTGGAGCACTCAAATAATGGACTCAACTCAGAGCACTCCTCAAACACAGTATATAGCTTATGCTAAGTAGCTATAGGTTATGCTAGTCAGCTGATCACTGCTTGGCAGTAGATTTTCCTCTGCAGGTCTTGTAGAAGTCAGTGGGCATGGGCCATTAATGAAGAAGCCGACATCGCCGAAACGTTCGTATGGTTCTCACTTATCACCTTCGATAAGACTCTGAACATTCTCTCAGACAACATTGATTGTTTCATTCGCTACTAATGCTAATATGTAAGCATCTCCCAATAAATCGATTTGATCTTTGTTGACAAATGCTGTTAGAATTACGATGTTGATACGTGTCAGAAAATCGAAGCTTATTCTCCTAGCCTATTATGAAACCACGAAGAGGGAACCTACATTTGAAATCTAGGCTACTATTTGCAACACAAAACGAATGCGAATGATTTCGCGCAATCCAAAAAAGTTTCAGTCCCATCAACGAGCCGAGCAGAAGCACCAGATGAAGCAATGAAAATCATTTCCGTCAGTAATCTGAAACCGCTCACAGCAAAGTTTCTTGTCATTGCTGAAACGAGACTTGATGGGTTTGATGTGGAATAGAAAATTAGGTCACTCGTTGGATGTGTTCTTTAGGGACTGTCTTTTTCCTATTTTTTGTTATCCAATATGCTTTCGAAGACTACATATAATGCCTCGCATCAAAGGTCAGAATTTTATGTCTGAAGTTGCAGGATTTTGTCCTAACATAAATTTGTAACTATTACCTTGACCTTGTGAAATTACTCCACACTTCGACATTTCCACGGAAGTCGCTAGCAGTGAGATTAGAAGAGTTAGAAGCCTCTTCATTACTTATAGACTGATGATTTGTGGCTACTATTAGGCACAGCAGGTAGTGTATACTAAACTGCAAGCAATATCCCTGCCTCTAAATGAGATCAATGACGTGGTAACAACGGATTTTGCACTTAGCACTGCTAGTCAGCGACATTGTAAAGATGTTGTTTTTGCGGGCCTTTGCTTTCTGGGCGATCTTTGAAGGTCAGCGATCCGCTTATTCCATTTCCGAAGTTTCTCGATCAATTTATGACAGATTATGCTACACGGAAACATATTGGCTTGAATTAATAAGAACTAAAGAGCGCCTGATATTAAATGAAAATGAGAAAAATCAAAACGTTACCGAATAAGAGTTTAGGTATGGGCCACTTTATTACTCGTTCCTACCAGTAAGGTTCTAGAAAAAAGAAGTCATCTGAAATGCAAAGTTTTTTTAGATTTCCTCTCTAGTAGTGCTAAGAAATCTTATTTGTTGGTGAAGAAACCGACTGAGAACAATAAAGAGAATGTCTGCAGAATTTCACCAAAGGATTCATATACAGCCGTGGAATAAGATGGCACCAACAATCCATCAGTATGAAGAAGATTAAACTGAAACGGAGTCAAATCTGGTGATAGAGAAAATACATTAATGTGTTAAATTTTGTCGTGAGGGGCAAAGAAACATCTGCTAGGTGTTATTAATATAACAATAGAAGCAATGAAAATGGACGTTTCTAGGAACGTGAGTGAGCTAACATTGAGCTGTGGCTTTTTTGGTCACCTTTTGAAATGCTCAAAGTTTCTGTCACAGGTGAATTTATGGAGAGCCTTCACTTTCTCGTAATTTCTCCACGACGTGGAGAAAAACTAAATTGTCATCATAACAGTGAAGTGCGATGAAGTCTCATCGCATTCGCCTGACGCTTATTGTTTCTGACTTATTCCTGCAAATGGTTGCGAAGTGGTCTTCGTTATAATTTCGCACATTATTTTCCTATTATGAAGGGCTGATTCGGTCCACTTGGCGCCTCAAATTTTGAGATCAAAAATTTCCTTCCAAACATTACTTCAAAATAACTCTTGCTGAGCTTCACTGGAGAAGTACTATGTGGAGCTACAGTGAGTACGATTCTAGCAACTTTGCTCGTCAGAAATAGTAGAGCTTGTTTCCCGTTCGCCAAATTCGCGTAGAAGATACGATAGTGCGGAAATTGGTTTCTGAAGAACAGCCTGCTGATAGATGCTAGTCATGAGAACCAAAATCTGCTCCAAGAATACATTTTGGCCACCAAGATTGCTCCATTGCAATGACAGTTACATATACTATGTGGAGCTGAAGGTTTCACTCACTTTTAATACCTAGGCGAGAGTTCTTTGATCCTAAACGTGGTATGATGTACTTTGACTATTTCGCTGGTATGTTGCACTTCGACTGTTTCGCTGATGACATATCGAAACCACAAGTGGCGCTGTAGAATAATCGGCCCTGTCATGAATTAACTACAAACGCTGAATGAAATTGAATAAACGGTTTGAGCTGTACTGATTTTATCGCTAGCGATGAATTTCGCGAAATTCTCCTCATTCGCAGTCGATACTATTCAAAATTAGCTAGACTAAGCCAACGCAAAGAAATATCGTTGCTGGGCAGTTTCTAGCCAGAACTGTGGCGATGCTTGAAGTCCCATCAAAGCTGTTATTCATGTGGTCGTCTCAAAGAAGCATAAAACTGGGCAGAATTTTGCTTCCTTATGACCTGATGGAGAATTATCCCTATAAAAGCGTTTCGCACTTTTCCTTTTTATTGAGGTTTAAAAAACTTTCTTCGGTACTGTTCTATTATGGCGACGTCGCTTGATCTTCTGTAAAAACGTATCTCTTGCTTTTGCAAAACTTTTTTGCAGTTTGTCCATAGCTCAAATCAAGTGAGTTTCAATGATGTGTTCAATTTCTCAAGCAGCTTATTTTTTGCGCCGCATCAATCGAAATAAGATTTTGTTTCTCATTCGAAGATTTCTCATTGGATAGAAGCATTGTTGTAATAAGCGTTTAATCACTGGATACAGAAAATCTTTTCAATTATAATGGTATATTTGGCTTTTTCGGAAAAAACTTCTTCGAGCTTTGTCACGACCGAAAGAATATTGAGTTTCACACTCAGTCAGCACTTCTAGTCGTCTAAGGTGTGTACACAGCTGTAACACCAATCCGTTGCATAAATTACATTTGGATTTTTGAGGAGAGCCAGAGATCTCTCAGACGTTCTAGAATTTTTTCTAGATGTCCATGTGCTTTTTCGGAGAAAAAGATTTGTTGAAAATCATTTATCGTGTTTCAAAGATTGACAGCTCACAATAAAATATTGATCATTGTTCAGAAGGCTAGAAAACTTTTAGAAAAAAAAAGAATCGTCACCTCAATCGACAATAGAGATTACAACTGGGACATTAATGGAAAATATGGAAGATCACAACAGTTACTTATACACACCTACGATCATTTTACACCTTATGAAACTAAGTCAAGTAGGAGTCCAAGAAATGGCGTGCAACCCCTCGGTGCCGTCTGTTCCGCCATTTTGCAGAATCTCACATCCTTTCGACTTTTTGAGAGTGAGTACCTGTGTGTGGATCTATAAAATTGCGGCGATGGTTAACCGTGAAGTGTTGGTAACCTAAGATGGCTCTTTAGCCAGGGGCCAGTATTGCAAAATCCCATCCACATCCCTGGCAATGCGTGGTGGCCAGATACCGTCACTGCATTGCGCCCTAACCTATTACAGCTCACCAAGAAGTCCTTTCGAAAAACCACTTACATCAATGAAATCAGCAGGATGCAAACTATCGTTTATAAAAGGTTTTGAAAATAATGGTTTTTAAAAGTCTAGGGGAAATGCTTCCCCCGACGAAAGACGCGTTGAAAAGCCTAAAGTGTGAAACATACTTTTATTTTGACTCTTACAGCGACCTAAAGGGTTCCTTCAAAACATAAATATATCGCTGGAACTGTCTAGGTTTGAGCTACTGATTAAGCTGAGAAGCCCATTAGAAAAATTCGAAAACATCCTTGTTTCTGAAGGGGTGCGGAAAACAGCGATATTTCAAAAGTGTGGAACCCACTCTTTTCGTGCGAATTGCAGAGCTCTAAGAAGTTCTTTCTGAAGAGCAAACAATTTTTCCTAATCAGACAGATATGCTCTGTCTAATAGTTAAAATTTTGCTATAAAGTATTCATATCAAGCGAGAAATCTTTAATGTGAATCAAAATCTCATTTTGACTGGAACGACGTTAAAAGCAAGCGATATGGCAAATAAAAGGCACTTTCAAAATCACTTGATTTAAGTTGTCAGATAGTAATACATTCGCCAGATAACGGCAAAGAGTACGCTTTTACCGATGGGTTCAAGTGGCGCCGCCATGATAGAACAGTAGCCTTTTGTTGGAACAGCTTTTCTTGACAAAAAGTGAGGCAAAAAACCAAAGAATGTTCGAGAAATTGTAGAAATGAAATGATAAAACAAGAAAATTCACACTCATAGCAAACAAAGATTCATAGAAAAGTTTAAAATTTTAGTACTTTCTAGAACCACTACTCTCACTTGGACTCCATAGATAGGTGAGTGTGACAGGAACCTTCTTTAATGCTCCCAATGGTGAGACGAGTATTGGTTTCATCCAGCAAATGCAAAAATTCTACATCTTTCAGTCGACTACTTTAAGAGCTTGTTCAAATGAATTTAAAACTGAAACAAGGCTTTCAGATAGTCGATTGGAAGGTATGATATACGGGGTGCGGAAAAACATCTTTCAATTTTGTTTTGTCAATTATAGTATTGATTTGATATTTTAATTGATGTTGGTGATTATTTGAACTCATTATTCAAACTTGAATCTAGATTTTGCTTTATTTATATGTCTATTTTCAGTTGATATTAAGTAATCGATCGTGAAAATTAATGATTAGTGATAGTTGAGTTGCACAAAATGCTCGCACATATTTCCATCGTAATTTCGCTTCAAGCGCGGGTCAAAGCCGTTTTAAGTTCACGCGTTCACGCTAGTGTGACGAGCAGTCAACACTATTAATCCAGTACAAACCACACGGAGTAATCCACTTGGTTAAGATAAGGCGAATTAACCTCTAAGAGACAGCTATAGAAAACGATGAACGCAGCGTGAATTGCGCAGCGGTGCGCGATTTTCGTTGTTTGATTAGGGTATTTTTCTTCGTCTTGTAAAATTTTTGGGTTTCTTGCACTACTTTAATACAGCACAATTTTTCTACTCGCTAAGATTCACTTCATTTAAAAAGCAAACTTGCTTTCAGTTGTCCTTTCACACTCTCTACTTTCTTTCAGGCCTATGTTTTTACACTCAATTGTTAGCCTCGAAGGTGCCGATTCCCACACCAAGTTTAATTTGGTTGCAAAACTTTCATACTAAACATTATTAACGAAAAAAAGATTTTGCTCTAAAGTGCGTTGTTCCACTTCCACAGCGGAGTTTTTGGTATTATATACTACAATTCTGATGCTAAGTAACCTTTCTCAAAATAGACTATTGTAAGATGAGCCTCTGTAAGCGTATTCTCAGTAGAAATAGTATTCAGTTTATCTCAAAAGTTTTTACTTTTTTATCAAGAATTGCGTGGAGTGCGGTTGCATTACATGATAAATACTCGCGCTTTCTTTCTTTTTCCAAAAGAGCTTTTTCACCAGATCATTAATGATAATTCTGTAGTTTGAAAACTGGAGATTTTATCAATAAGCTTGGTTTCTGAAAGTAGGACTGATTACGAAAAGAGAAAAATACGTTTTGTTTTTGGAGCAAGCTGTTCTAACTCTACAACAAATTCTTGGGATTATATCGTGGATTCCGATCTTAAGAATCTTTAATTTTGATGAAATATTACAGAAGAGACTTTTGCATAAGTTTTTATAGTAAAGATAACTACTTCAGCGAGAAAAACACATTGCGTGAGGGAGCAAACTAACTACTTCAGCGAGAAACACATTGCCGTGAAAGGGAGCAAACTTTACCTGTTATGCAACATTCGTTTCTTCCTTCTTCATTTACGTTTTTACAGTCATTCGATAGTTTGAAAAATATAGATTTCCTTACCGAGTTGCTTTGTGAAAAGACTTTTATAGTACGTTTTATTAGCTAGAAGAATGATAACGCTTTGCAATCGAAGTTCATTTCTCCAAATTCACAGACTTTTGGTTTTTTAAAGGTGAAATTTTGATTTCAGAGAGGCTTTGTCGCCATAAAAAAGTGGATATTACTGGAGATATTCCTATAAACCAAAATGTGCAAAGTGCAGTTAGATTCTGTGAAATGTGCTCGTGTGTCCTTGCTTTTTTTACAGCTGGATTTCTTTATTAGACTGTTAGTAATCAATTTATAGCTTGCTAAATGAAGATTTCTGTATTAGGCTTAATTCATAGAAAAACCTTCCTATTGCGGTGTAATATGTGAAAAGAAGACTGCGTTTTGCTTTTTGGACTAGATAGCCGTGTCTGCACTCTACACTGGCGTTCAGTACTTTTGAGGATAATTTTGATTTTCAAAAAATTGATTTTTATAAAAGGGCAGATCATTTATACCTTTTTGCATGAAAAATGCCCACGCTTTCCAATAATCCCGAAAGTTCAGCTCAGAAAGAATGGATAAATCATATTTTTAGTCCTCACTGAGCATTTCTATCGCCTATTTTATAAGACTTGAACTCGAAAACACATGTTCCGCAATGTGGAACTCGTAGAAGAAGCATATATGGAGTTTTAGTTTGCGGCCGGAGTAATTATCGGCAAAGTGCGCCTTGATCAAATTTTGGAGCACTTCCATAGAAAAGTACATTTACACTATATTTCCTACTCTTTCAGTAGACTACTAGTAGTGATTCGATAGCTCAGAAATAGATATTTCAATACAAGGCCTGCTTGATAAAAAAGCTTTTTTTAAGGAGTAATACAAGCGCGGGGAAAAATATGCTTCATTTTCGGGATAGTTATCTCCTTGCTTGAACTTCGCCGAGGGTTCTGTTGGCAGCTATATAGTGAAATTTAAATGCCCTGAACACTTAATTGTCACAAGGGAGCGATATATTACCAAGTAAATTTTCATAGGCATTTTCAGCAGAAAGTAAGCCAATACGTTCTATGAATCAGCGTTCGATAGGAAAACTGCAAAAATGAATTTCCTTCTGACTCCAACTTTGGATAATTACTCGATATCTCGTAGGAGTATGACTGTTTTATTTCATCTCAACATCCTTCCGATCGCTAGAAATATCTTTTTTTGCTGTTTAATTAGATACAACTGGCTTTAGGCTCAGAGTCGTTCCATGACGCAAAAGTATCCAACTCATACTTGCATTCGTGAAATATATTCATAGAAATTAAGAAGGCCTATGGATGAATAATTCTATCGTTAACTAGGGATGGAGTAAGAGCTTAAAGCTTTTGTTTGAACGTGTAGACGGAAAAACCGGCATAAATCATGCGTTGAAAAGAATACTCACTCTGGTGAAAAGGATACGCATTTAAAGCAGATGGGCATATGGTGGTCCTTGTTTTACTGTTGAACGTATGACCGCCTGGATGTGGTCACATTGATATTATTAGGTGAAGTGGAAATTTAATCAAGTGCTTGAAGTCTTCTTAAGGACATTCAACTAGAAAAACTATGTAGAGGGCGTAAACGGTACGCATGTCCACTGCCGATATTACCACGATAAAATGAGCTCGCAGTACAGAATATACTCGGAAAAAAAGGTAGTGCCCATAAATCGATATGGCAAAGCCTTTTTAGGTTCCAGCTTCAAGAATTTATTAGGAATCGGGAAATTATTGAGAATTATTGTTGAGGTGGCATCGCATATACAGTGCAGCATCATTTCGACAAACAAATGATCGATTACTCATTTTCACTAGCTATCTGACTCTGGGTATTTCATGGAACGAAATAGTTTCAATACTAAAAAATTTTTATTGTAATTTTTGACTTCGAAAGGAAAAGTGATAAGGAGCTCGATTATTTGGTTATTATTCACATGTGCGAATGAATAAGAACAAGAAGGTGTCAGCATGGAAAATAGAAGATAAATATGGCTGATTAATGAATGAACATAGATAAGATAGCATAAAATATCCAATAACATCATGAAGTACCCGCTCTTGAAAGTTTCTGGCATTTCCTTGGATGGCGGGGTTCTAGGAAGGAGAATCGGCATTATTTCTACTATAGATAATTTCATTGACCTCTCTCCTATCACCTCCTATAATTTGTTGGCGAATGAAACCATTTTAGTGACGATCAAAGTAGAAATTTCATAAGAAGACTGCCGCATAAATCGTAATTCTGGCTCCTCATGCGACAACGTCGCATGCCTCTTCCAGATTTCAACTTGGTTGTTCAGGAATTAAGATTTTGACATCATCAAAACTTCCTTATCCAAGGCAGCACTTAAAACAACTACTACTCAGCCTTATCAAAGAAGACTGTGTAAAATTCCTTTGAACACCACTGCTACATCTACTCATAACGATAGCATTTCAAGCCGCATTTCTATTCATAGAAATGCCGTGGAATATGCATTGGCTTGGAGGTCAATATTTGACAAACTGTGCTGATGGCTACTCCTTAGGTGAATTACAAATTGATATAGGAGCATTTTTGCCGTTACACAAATCTCATTACAGCTGTAACTGAGGTATAATATGAAGTTTGAGGTTGCACCCATTGCCATTACTTTGGCCGAAATTTTCCGTCTCGATACGTATTAAATCATGTTTTGTCTGCTTCGCCAGCATTTCGAATGCATCGGCGGCATTGTAGAAATATGTGATCTGTATCGAGTTCTTCAAAAACGCTGAACAAAGATGAGCAACAGATTGCTTATTGTATAAATTCCTTGTTGAACCAGTTTCGTGTTGTTCTACAAGAAATGATAATCGGCGAACAGTTTCGCCACAACGTTCTCCTTCACTCTCAAAACGATACTACACGAAGTCAACAAATTTAGTGAATGGAAAAGAAATGTCGCTGCTAGCAAGTTTCCAGTCAAGAATCGCACGACTAATTGAAGTTTCTTGAAAGTGGTCATTCGTGTGGTCATAAAAAAGATAATAAAGTGGTGTAAAATATAAATTTAATCTAGCCTAATTAAGGATTGCTTTACTGCAAGTATTTCTCACATTTCCTATTTGCCGAGCCTCTTAATAAAATCTGTCAACATATTTAGAGCCCTCGATGGGGTCTTTTTACGTGCTGGTAAAACTCTGACAGTAATTGAGGAGTTAGAAGGTAATATGATGAGAATTTGGAAACCTAAGAGGTATAAAAGAAAAGCATAAAAGGCATAGTTTCTATCTCAACGGGCTTTATTTCTATTCAGTCTTTAAGAATACTTTCAGTCGTCTTTCTGAGATTTTGCCGCAAATTCATTCGAAGCGATGGTTCGGCAGGCGCGCGTTTAGGCGGTTGTGCTAACATCAGTGCCTATTCTTAGCCACTCTATCATAAAGATAAAGCGACTAAGAATGATACGCTCTTGTCAAGTGAAATAACCACCGGCTACCAGCAAATTCACACTCGATAACTGGGGCTTTTGTGATGTTGGCGAAACCGCCGAAACGCGGGCATATAGAAATGTTGCCACAAATGAAAAATTATGTTCCAAACCTCGCAAGATGGCTGAAAACATTTTCTCGGAATTGGTCAGTTCTGTATAGGCTAGAATTTATTTTTGGGTTGAATGTTTGCGGATTTTCAGCTGAACATGATCAATTTCTATTCATAAGCATAGAACACTCTTTTCACAATTTTTTGAGTACGAAATTTCTAATCTGCTAATAAGGTGAGCAGGTGTACTTGAATGCAGTGTGAATTTTACTATTTTACATAAATTTATCCAATTATGGTTCAATATTTTGTCAACTCTGAAAAATATACTAGAAAAAAATTAAACAAATAAACAATTTAATTCATTCAAGACACCACTGAGCTCGAGTTTAAGCTGATGGTCACAAATGCCGAGATGAAGTGAGTGGCAAACCGACCTCGTGCCAACATTTGAACCGCTCCACTTACTACACTTAGCCACATCTCTTTCGACCAATTCGCCATGATGATGTTCGCAGTCTAAAGAGGTTTTTTTGTAGCAGAGTGTGCACCAAAGCAAGCATTTCAAACCGTAAAACTTTCTGAGATTGACAACTGCATGGGGGAATGGTCGCTTTTTTGTCGCTCTTGTCTAGCATGTACATCTCTTCATCTGTTGCAGAGCACAAGACTGTCACCGCGCTGTCGACAACTATGCCGTGTGGTTGCTTGTCCATTGCTACACCCGTAATTGAAACTAACTTCTTATCCAAAACGCTTGTTGAATACAAAAAGTCAAACGAATACGAGAGATAGTTTTTGTCATCGTTTTCTATGTTCTTCAGCAACTGTACTGTTCTACAATATGATGATTTATACCTTTCGTTTCGTGTGTGTTTTTGAGATCTCACTTGAAACAGTGTAATCTAACAACATGTTCTGACATTTTCATGAAGTCTGTTAAGAAACTCATACAGTGCAAGATATGTATTTCGGCTTCAAAGCTTCGTGAGCTGTACGGTGCCTTTCGGCTCAGCCAGTTTTGCGAAGAGTTATTCCTCGCTATGAGAACCAACGTCGAATACCGTTTGTTTCAAGTGTTTTCCTAAGGCCGTACTCAAATTTCGATACACCTGATGATTATTTTTTGAGCCATGCATGTGGTCTGTTTGGGCACTTATAGAGCCCAATACACGTGTTTCGGTCTATGCAACCTCGTCAGCTGGACAGAAGCATCGTCTTAGACAATTCTCATAAGCATAACCCGGACCCTTGCACAGAGTAAGCGACGGTAAACAATTTGAAAGTTACAAGATGACTATTAGGCATATTGAAATTTGAGCGTGGTTTTAAGAACATGCCGGAACGAACGACATGATATTTTACATAAATACTAGCCAAGAGCAATTGAGCATAAAAACACTGCTCATCTAATGAATTCTTTCACTTGACGAACGGTACGTGTGAATAGCACGTTATCGCTTACTCTGCATGAGTGTTGGTTTCCCAAGTGGATTGGTTAAGACTAAGGGCACTGCCCCGCTGACAAGGCTACCAAAGCTGATACGTGTACTGAGCTCTACAAGTGCCCATGAAGACGCCAAAATAATCACACTTTCCGTTTCCTAAAAGACCACTCAGTGACCAGTGTTTTACACTCTACTTTTCGTGGTTGGTGGAACACGAGTGACATACCCTAAGTTCCATGTGTTTCTGATTATATTTACCTGTATCACTTGTCGTCCCGTTGATAGTCGAGTGACTCGAGCGGGTACCAGCAACTCTTCCATTTTTCCCTATCGCGTGCAAAAGTAGCCCAGTGGGTCCTCACGCTCTAGGGATTCGCTGAGCATCATATCTTTCCTCTATCGATTTCGTGAAGAAATCGGACCAACGGGTCTGGTCTTCCTTTGGAGCGCTTGACGTCCCGAGGAGTTCAGTCGGTAGCGGCTCTCATCCATTGGTTGCCCTTGAAGCGCATCACGTGTACGGCCCACCTTATTTCCGATATCCTGGCGGATAGAACGGCGTCTCTGATTTTCGATCGTTGACGTAAGTCGGAACTTCGGATCCTTTCTCTCATTTGCGAAATACGGGATACTCCTAGCATCGACCTTTCGACCGCGCGTTCAATAACTCCAAGTGATCTTTCATCCTGCTTACGTAGCGACCAGGTTTCTGCTGCATACGTGAGGATAGGGATAATTGTCGAGTCGAAAAGGTGGGAGCGGAGTCGGATGTTCTTTGTCCTCTTCACTACATCTTTGATGATCTTAAACGTTCAAGCCGCTT
Organism: Parelaphostrongylus tenuis; assembly: GCA_019055375.1. Taxonomy (NCBI): domain Eukaryota; kingdom Metazoa; phylum Nematoda; class Chromadorea; order Rhabditida; family Metastrongylidae; genus Parelaphostrongylus; species Parelaphostrongylus tenuis. The sequence continues at coordinate 25,503 of JAHQIW010007135.1, forward strand.
GTTTCCTCCTGCTCAACTCTGGAGCTAGGTCGTTCATCATGTTGATTTCACGACCTAGATAGACGTTACTGGAGCATTCGGAGATTGTCGTTCTGTTGAGCGTGAATGGGGCATTCGAAAGCCATCCTTTCCTCATAAACATCGTTTTCGTTAGATTTAGTTAAAGACCAATCTTTCCACAGGACGTTATCGAAATCGATCAACATTCGTTCCGCTTGGCTGATGTTAGGTGTTATGAGAACGATATCGTCAGGAAAGCGAAGATGGTTTGATTGTCGACCGTCATTTTCACTCCCATATCGACAATTCTAATGCTCACATGACGTTTTGTAGGGTGGCAGTAAATAGTTTTGGCGAAATTGTATCGCCTTGTCGAACCCCTCTTCTTACGTCAATGGTGATGTTGTTCTAGAATGGAGATATTTTGGTCGTGAAATCTTTATAAAGCTCACGAAGAATCATTATGTACCGAGTAGGACGCCCTGGTTATCCAGAGCTTCTATAACCCGCTTCTGTTTCCACTAAATCAAAGACTTTCTTCAGATCGATGAAAGTGAGACAGAGTGGTTGTTTGTACTCTTGTGAAACTTCAATGAGTCTGTGATTATTTGATTACATTGTTTTGAGCGAGTTCTCAAAAGCACTCGAAATGAAGGGTATGGCAAACATGTTTCGCCAGTCACGACAATCGATTGTAAAGACAATGGCCGTAGGATGATTTTTTCGCCAAACGGGGCGTGTGATCACCTCGACTGCGGTTTCTTTATATAGCGGATATCTGTGATTGGACCGAGAGACATCGTGCAACTGACGAGGCTGTAATGCCGAAGCACGTATCTTGCATTGTAAAAGCGCCCCAGCAGACCTCATGAAATGTTCAGAATTTGTCATCAGATAATAATTTATGTAAAGCTATTGTGTGTTACTAGTGGAATAGTTTGCAGGTGCAATGAAATTTATATGCAGCTTTTGATAGCCTCGATAATATTCCATAGAACTTCAATTCAATTCAGCATATAATTCAAAGTGTTGTGCTTTCTATTATGCACGACCAAGCTTCTAAGATTTCTTAATAGAGACAAAAAATACCACTTGTGTAAGTGACTAATTTGTGAAGAAAAGAAGCCGTCACAATATTCTACGTATGTGGATAGAGACTACAATTGGCAGAATTTAAGTCTTTCACTTCCTAAAGCCATGGCTGAGTTATCCTGCGAGATTTCACCAACCTCGCCTATGGCTTCCGCATCGGTATCTTTGGCAAGTCTTATTTTATCATATAATTTCTCATTAAGAATGCTTAGTACTTCACCGAATGATTTCTTCTCAGTATCTTCTTCTGTTTAGCCGCTCCGAGGTGTTATTGATATTATTTATTGACTATCAGCAAAGCATATAACAATACAGTTGATGATGCAGCACGAATATTACAACAGTCGTGGTGGCTTACGTTTCCAGCAAGGTTTGCCATCTTCAGAGCCTGGAAAGGTCAAATTGATTCGCAAATTATCAAATGAAAGGCTTTCATAACTCTAGCAGAAAACGTAAGAGATAAATTTTTTTGGGTCGCATAGGAAAAACTTCATTTCAAAAACATTTACCGCTTAGATGTTTTAGGTCTTTCAATTAATCATTGAAGACCTGCCACTTGGAGTCTGTGCTAAGATCATTCAGGTCTTCAATGAATAATTGAAAGATCTGAAACATCTAAGCGGCGAGTGTTTTTGAAATGAAGTTTTTCACATGCGACCCAAAAAAAAATTTATCTCTTACGTTCTCTGCTAGGGTTATAAAGGCCTTTGATTTAATAATTTGCAAATCAATTTGACCTTTCCAGGCTCTGAAGATGGCGAACCTTGTCGAAAGGTAAGCCACCAGGACTGTTGTAATATTCGCGCTGCACTATTAACTGTATTGTTATATGCTTCGCTGATATTCAATAAATAATACAATAAAACCTCGGAGCGGCTAAACAGAAGAAGATACTGATTTAATCAAACTATGCCGAGGTTAATAGATAGTCGGTCCTGGGATTTCCTCGTTTACGTCGTTTTGCGAGACGATTAGTATTACAAAAAATAATGTGAGCCTTAGACTGGATGAGTTTATAATACCTGTTTTTACGCGATTTACATTTTAATTCTACCACTTATTCTTGCAAATTTCCTCTTATATATCATCAACGACGGTCTGCAATTTTGCTTCCTATTTCAGACGTTCTTAGGGCTTTTACCATCGTAACAGATGTAATCGATTGCTAGTCGGCTCGGTTTCCTGTGGAATTCTAGAACAGCCGTAAATGGGGATCATCATGGATCGGCATCGCAGGTCATCGAAGCATTTACGATTTGGAAGAAAACTGAAGCAAAACTGGCATTAAATTTCTAATTCCAATGAAATGGGTTGTTCTGCTCACACGAGCACAGTTGAAACAGAGTACTACGCATACTGAAAGAAACTTTTGCAGTACTTTAAATTGGTGGTAATATCTTCTGAATTGCATTAGCGCACACAAGTTTACTGGTGATCTTTTTTCAAATGTTATGTGGATGCTGCAAATAAAAATGATTAGTACTGCAGTTAGTGGTTTCCCTCAGTCAATTCCAACATAAGATGATTTTCGTACAATTTAAAGACAATGTAGTCAAATGGTGCCTATCGACACATATGCCGATCTCCCCAAGCTGGTGTTAGGAATACAACTACGTCCAGCTGTTGGTATTTCAAGAGCTACACTTGCACTCCAAGGGATCACAACTGATCTGAACCATGAGCTGATTCACAATTTCTGAGATTATGGCGTCAGGGAGACCTGCGCTACGAACTTGCTGTTCCAGGACGTCAATGATCTGAAGAGCAAAGTTCTATGCAAGTAGAGTTTATGCAAAAGCGTCCTCAATCAATTTATGCAGACTTATGTTGGCAAAGATCTTCAGCAGATTATACCGGCAAATATGAGAAAATTTAAACTCTACTTTTCAACCTTCACACAGATCTTTTAACTTACTTTTTGCATTACGAGACGAGATACAAATGATTTAACGGAATCTGAAGCAGTGGTGATACCACCAGAGAGTTAAGCAGGTGCACCAGGTGAAGTAGTGAAAACCATGACGTTGGTAATCTAAAGCCGCTCACAGTGAAGCTCATTCTCATTGCCGCGACGAAACTTTGTAAGTTATGTGGTGAGCAAATGAACTAAACCATCCTCTTGATTGTGTTTTCTTTAAGGCTTTTTTTGTTCAACTATGTACTTAAAATCTTCTTGTTATTACGCTTGAATTAGGACACTTCAGATAATTGACAAAGTGTGAAATACAATGTCTATGACCAAAGTTAGAACTTCATATTTAGAATGTTGAATGTTGTACTGGCAAAAATCACGATCTGTTACCTTAGCCTTGTGATATCACTCCACATCTGAAAACTAGCGTGATTGTGGCTAGAAGCGAAACGAGACGGGTAGTTCCGGTATACTTATAATACTATATAATATGACTACTCAAAGGCACTTTGAGCAGTGTATAGTTGAGTAAAGGCAATCTACTTATTTTCAAATAAGAATATTTACAATAACAAAGGAACTGACACTCAGCATACGACAGCTGCGTTAGTAAGGCAACTGTTTTTGCAATATGTCTTCCAGACAAGCTTCAAGAGTCGCTGGCTAGATTATTTTAAATTCAATTCTAGAAATCGAGTTGTGCAAAAGTTTATGAGCATCAAGTATTCAAAAAGAATGTACACCAAATGTTCAGTGAGAATGAGAAAAAGGAAAACGTCTCTAAGCGAAATTTCCAATGAATGCGCCACTACAGATGCCACGACTCAGAGTGAATTCCCATAATCTCATTAGTCTTAGCAAAGCATAAAATCTCAACTTTCCCAGAAACAAAGAAATTTACAATTAACAAATTGCACTCGTTAGAGATTCACTTTATAGCAGAAATTTGTCAGGATTATCGATGTGCAAAAACGGAACACAACTCCTAGCGTGAAGTGGTGTTAGAAGAAAATTTCCTTCGTTGATGACGAACTTGATTCAGAGCGAAACTGAGGACGTCCGCATTTCACCCAAGGTCAGAAATAAACATAGATTCATCCATTAAGAAACCGCCAATATGAAGAAAACTAAAACGATGCGGCTCCAAACTGGTAATAAAAAATTTTTGCATCAAAGTATTAAGTTTTTGGGGTGAGACAAAAGAATATTTTTGTTTGCTCAAGTTTACACTCTATTAAGAAGAGAAACCAAAGAGGACGATCTTGAGCGAGGAGTGAGGGTGACACTGGGCTGTGGATTCTCTGGTCACCTCTGCCTAAGGGTCTCAGAATTTAATAAACATGTATGTTTATGAAGCGCAGTCAATTTCTCGTGCTATCTCTATTATGAGTAAACAAAAGCAAATTTGTTAGAGTACATGTAGAATAGTAATTCTCATTCCATTCGCCTAACGCTTGCATAGTCTTTTCTGGCTCAACCAAATTCTGAATATGGGGAACAAATGTCGTTTCTCTATTATAGGTGTTCATTTGGTTTACTCAACGCTTTAGCTTCTGAACACTTTAATTTCTTATTCGGAGCAACAACTGAAGAACAAAAATTGCTTGATTTTGGTAGGAAAACGCTGAATTAATTCCAGTGGATACGACTCCAAGATCTTTGCTTATCAGCACCAGCAAAACTTGTTCTTCCGTTCACAATACTACTGTAAACCATACGCTGGCTAAAAAGCTGGTTAATGAAAAACAGCTTGCTAAGGGATGTACCTCGAGTGAATTTCAATTCGTTCAATGAATCATACTTGTCACTATGCGATTCTCATTAAAATAGTCATTCAAGTGTTATGTGAAGCTTGGAGTATCACTCATTTGTGTAACCTTGACGAGGACCTTTCCATTCGGAGCGTAGTAAATCATGCCATGTCTGTTTCGTTGAAGCTACATCAAGAGCTTCGACAGTACTGTACACTAGCGGCTCTAAACACCATTTCCTTTCACTTTCGAAACATATTGCTTAGAGTTAGCGAGATTCGATTAATGTAAAACAAATGCCGTTGTTTTTGACTCTTCACATGATAATCGTGTGAGAACTCAAAGTCTTATAAAGACCCACATGTGATCTACGAAAAGAGCATGAAACCGCGCAGAGTTTTACTTCGTTCTAACCTCAATGGAATACATCTCAATACTTTTTATTTGCTCTTCTCCTGCTTATTTGAGTCCTCAAGACTTTTTATGTGGCCATTTGACAACCGTAAAAATGTCTGGAGCTTCAAATGTTTGAGGCTTAAAAAAAGATTTACTGCAGCGCTAGCAATGTTTTCAATGCTGGAACAGGTTTCAAATCTGTTTTAAAAATCTTTTACAAATGATTTCCACAATTACTTATTGCTATGCATCACTGTCAGTTCTAGTTAGCAACAGAAATAGATTACCTCAGCACAGAAGAACTAGCCGTAGTCCTATCACTTCACTGAGCTGTTTAATCGACGATCACAAGCGCAAATATTTTATAATGCTACTTTGGATGATATAACCTTCTGCACATAGCATGAATTTTCCATCTGATATTAATAGCAACGTCGTGACGTTATAACTATATATCCAAAAGAGCTGAGTGATTTCCAAAGTGTAGATCTTGAGCGTTAGTTGAGCTCACGTTTCTCTCATTCTGGGCACGAGTGCTACCAGTGCACCAAAGAAGTTGCCGCGTTGCTATCACTCTTTTTGCACTCCCACATCTATTAAAAACGTTCCATACCGTTCGGAGAGGATTAATTGGGCAAAGAAACGGTAAAGTGATGCCATCTCAACAAAATTCTACTCTTCACCACCTTGAGCAAGTATTTCTCTCACACCTTTTTGAACGATTTTTTTCATCGTTAACTAAAGAAATGGGTCTTGATCATCTGACTATCAATCAATAACAGCGTGGCTGATGATCACAAAGAAATCAGTTTTTATTTACCTCAGCAAACAGCAAAGGTTCGGTAAACTAAGTTCTCGAGAATGTTGCTTTATTATGGTCAAAACGTGGATAAAATGAGGGAGGAATTTAGAAATCGATAAGCGCTGCACGAATTGAGCAGTGGTGCGGGATGTTGATTGTCTATTCGAGACTAGTTTTTCATATTGTAGAGATTCTTGGATTTCTTTCATACTTTGATGCACGATTTGCTCTACTCGATCATATGCTTTTGGTGTGCATATTTGTCTTTTATGTATAGAAACGTTAGTGCAATGATTGCTGAGTTTGGCAGTCAATCAATTGTATTAATTGTACAAAAAATACAACAAAGTTTTCATTTTCTATTATTTTAATGCCCAAGAGTCATCATAGTGAATGAAAATTGAAAAACAGTGATAATTTCAGATATGTGCATTGATGTAGAGTGATGTGAACAACTATTGCGTCAGCCGGGACTCGAACTCACATCTCAAAAGTTTTGTACATCACACTACATCACTTAGTATATCTCAAACATCATATCACAGCTAAAAACGGTCAAATGAAAAGAATTTGAATTAATAATTCAATATCCAATATCTGTCAGAGTGACTGGGTTCAATATTGAAAGCGACTACCTGGGCCAAACCATTGACGTTGGTTGCTACCAGATAGATGCGCTCCAGCGTAAAAAGAGGAATGGCAAAACGGGCGCCACTAGTGCAGTGGACTAGAATCATACACGCAGATAGGATGGAGTGCGAGTTCAAGTCCCGCTTGATGCAAAAGTTTTGCACATCACTCCACATCACTGGCTATATCTATAACATCTTATCATCGCTGAAGGTGGCCAAATGAAAAGTCCGTTGGAAACTCTCAAGGATATTGAATTATTAGTTACCTCAGGAGTCCAGATCTACGTAGAATTGTTGAACAGATTTTTCTTCTATCGCTTTGGTCACCGCTTTTCATGTACCTTTGCATTTCAATATGAACACCATTTGGCTTTACAGCCTTTGCCATTGCACGTGCCCCACCTATCTTGCAATTCTATGGATTTCTGTATTGATTCTCCCAAGGCAATTGCTTTTCCCACTCTCAACCTCCACCCTCTCATAACAGCTTTAATGTGACCACGTGGTGGTAATGGTGGCCATCCATAGATGAACGACAAAATTGATCGGACCACCTGCTTTTCATAAGCACCTTCTTTCACTTCTCTTAGGTACATAAGCTTTGTTGATTTCTACGAAATATTTTTAGCTCATATATGCAAAGAGAAGTCGAAAAGCTTTGCGTTACAGAATACTTTTTGCGAAAAGCCACAAACGTGTTTCGAAAAAACTGAGAAGTATTAAAAATTTCTCGCTTGTTTATTGCTGTATCTCGGCATCTGCTGCCTTTGAAGTGAATCTTTGCAAGTGGTCAAAAAGAACAACAACGAGCCAACTTGACCTTCTCAAGTTTCGAAGAAGACAAGCCTTAAAATTCCAATGTTGCAATGTTCCATGGAAAATCATGTATAGAGGACACTGATGAAGTGATAATTGGTGAGTGGTTAAAGAAGCTTTCGTTGCCCACGTCCCTGCCCTATTCGTTCGTAGAGATGGGAAGGTTCAAAAAACGTAAGGCTTAGGTATGAAAAGGTAGTCAAATTCTGCGAATCGTACATGCCCGATACTTGGGTATAGAACAGGCATACCTATGGGTATTGCACGAATGATCAGTAACAAAAGGCGGTCTCATTTCACAAGATAGGCGCCAAGAATACCGAGACCTAAAATTCCTTCACTTTAAAAATGTCGCTTTCTTATAAATTCACAGATTGTTAGGACACTTGTATGTTTTCCTACTGAAATTTCCTGTAAGAATATTACCTAATAATATAATTAATATTATTAATATAATATTACCTAAGTAATATGATATTTTTCGCAACGATGAAGTGCTCCGACTTGCCTACCAGGTCCGCTCTCAAGTTCAAACAACGGGCTGACTACCTTGAAAGCTAGGCGTATTTGTCTCCTCGTTGGTACCGTGCATTAAGAAGATTTACCTGTCAATACAAAATCTATAACATCAATAGAAAGTTGACATGATTTTAGCGAAGAAAATGCATTATCGGCGAAAAAGTACCCCACAATATATTGAATGAGAACTTTTTTAAGGCTTACTTCTAGTTATATACTAGAACATCCTTCGCATAACTTTTTTTTAAAATCAGGCATCATAGAAACTGTATTTACGATCTACACCGTCCTAATATGGTCAAAAAAAATGTGAAAAAAAGCAGTATGCGTTGTTATTCCAGAAACAAAGTTCTTGTATCGAGAAATAGGGGTATAACTGAGAGTTCTTTTCACTATACACACGCGAGTAGGAATCTCTTCAGCAGTCATTTATCTTCTCATAGCAATGAACATTTCAAGCCACTTCATGATTATAACTGCTAACAAAACCCTTTGGGAAGTGCGAATAGTGGGATAGTTACACCAGAACCAAGACGTTATTTTCTTCTTGTTAGTGTAATATACTACGGTAGTCTTTTCGCAAAATAAGTTTATTATCAAAATCGACGCTCTTTAAGTTACCAAATGAGTACAAAGGAAGGATGAAATAAAGAAATTTTCACGAGCAGTTATAAATGAGCTACTTTTCGCAAGGATGTAATTTTCTACAGAAACAAATGAAATTTTATGACACTTGGTCGTTCTTTTCATTGAACAAATTCTTCTCTAAAGATTTAGTTTGACATATTTTATCTTCTTAATGCGATAAAGTGCCTATAACAGACAAACTTCACTTACAAATACCACTAATTCCCATGCGAAGTTCGGGCGGCAGAGTAACATTATGAGCGTGAAATGCAATCTTCTTTTCTTTCTTACCATTCCATGACAGCTTTTCAATAAAGCCACTTATGTAATCGAGTGTCTCGAGATTTGAGTTATCGAATGACTGGTAAGAGTTTGGCGAAGAGCCATATACGAGCCCCAGTCAAGCAAATAAAATAAATTGAGTGTAAAACATAGTAATATTTTGGCAGCAACAACGTGATAATAATAATACTAGAAATTTCGAGTAGAAGTAATAAAATGGTTTTTTGATGAACGTTCTTGAAAGCACCAACGGATGAAACTGAACTGATACTCCCTTACCCACCCTTCAAATTGTTCTATGTTTCAACAAAAATGGATGTTTATGGATCGCCGTCAATTCCTCGTGAAAACCCCACGATGTGGAGACAAAACGAAGTCTGTTATTGTACAGCACATGTACTGAAGTTTCATTCCATTCGCTTAATAAACATTTGCAAGCTGTTACCTAATACTACATAGTGATCGACATATTGATTCCTTAAAGTTGGAGGGTAGTTCACATCATTTGGCAGCTCAGCACTTTGTAATATGACTCTTTTGCAGAATAACACTCTAGGGCAGATATTGCTTAATCTTACACGAAAAGCACTGTGTAGAACTCCATTAGGTATGCCGATAACAGTGGAGTTTTTCCATAAGTCCGCAAAATTGGTTTGAAGTATGCAATGGCTCACAACTCGGTTTATGAAGAAATGTTTGCCGATGGCTGCTTCACAACTGCATTAGAAATCTTTCTAGGAAGCAATTTTCTTATGCGAGTTACTACAGTAGAGGCCGAAGTTCTTGTAAAGCTGAAGATTTCACTAATTCTCAGTATCTTGGTAAGAATTTTACTATTTTGAACGTGAATTGTTGTTTCGCCCGTTTTGCTGACGACAATTGGAATCGGCTCCTCACTGACGCTGTGGAATCATCGAGCCTCTTATGAAATTCTTATGAACACTAAAACAGATGAATTAGCAGTTCCGTACACTGCATCACTTCCTTGTTGTAGCAATTCAAGCTGATTTGCTGAGCGGCGAATAGTTTTACCTGCCGTGAAGTTCTTTGTGCATTCTCAAAACAGTGCTTATATAGTCAGCGAAGCCCAGTGCAGGAGAAATGCCGTTGCTATTGCTGAGCTGAAAATCGTACAAGAGCTCATAGCTTACCTAGAAATTGGGCATCTAGGTGAACAAAATCTGGGCAGAGCATTACTTTACTCTGATCTGAATGAGAATTGTCCCAGCACAAACTTCTAGAACTTTTTCACTTATTGAAGTCTTTGAGAGTTTTTCTTCTTTGAATGGTTGTTGGCAGGAACGAAGAGAATAATTAGGTCAGTGAAAGATAGTGCAAATAAGGCGACAAAAACGAACGTCACTTCTGTAGACAGTATCCGCAGAATTTTGAAGCTGTAGAAATTTTACGAAATTTTCACAACGCTCACTGAAGTTTATTTATATCAGAGTGTAATACGAGCCCCTCGTGATAAATTTGATGGCCGAACAAGTATTAAACCTCATTTGACAAATATAATACATATCGATCTCGCCACGAGTTACCGTATGCTTCAGAGTCAATAGTGACTAACAACATGAATGAATAATTACAAATATAGTGGCAAAATTGTATCGTTTTACAAGATTGTCCTATTGAAATTTGGAAAAGTAATATTGCGTTAATCTGCGCAGATTGTTGCATAGTGTCGCCGCATTGGGTTGGTTCTTTATATCAGTCATATTTCTCATGTTGTCTTACTCTAAGAGATGCTAAGTCAATGTGATATCGGGTTTCTGTCATATGCAAGCATCAATTGCAAGCGGCACTACTATAAATCAAGAAAAAAATCGGCCATCCTTGTACAGAGCATATGAAGAATGGTCAACCAGGAGGTAGACACTTATAGGCCTCCCTATCTGCTAGCTCATTTACGTAGCACCGAAATTTTCGTGGAACATCTAAATAGTGACAGCCAAACCACATGTATGTAATGAAATCATTCGATATTACCGTTCTTTACACAAATGTTTCGAATGTCTCCGTATTATACACAATTCACGAATTTCTAGTAGAAAATGAACTGGAAATATATATGTATGGCAGCTCAAATTAACAACTCATGACTCTTTCAGATCTGTTCACGAGTTGTTCCATTTTTGGGTGGTCGAGACGATCCCTAATACAAATTAGACTGTTGGCAATGGGACAGCGATTGGCACCAAGCCTTGCCTTTTTTTAATGCCCCGAGTGGAGGCTCTACTTCTCATTCTTGGCCCAATTTTCTACTGTCGATATATAGATGATTGTCTCATCATCTACTCGACATAGGAGAAGATGTACTATGTTTTGATCTGTTAAATGGGGAGCCGAAATATATCAAGTAAACATGGGGAAAGCCTAGATAAAGCTGGCTTCCTTTGATTAATGTTCAAATTCACCTTTGTGAAAGTGGTCACATAACAAAATGGTATCGCAAGCAAGCAATAAAAACATATTGGTGCACTACTCCTCTTCGCACCCCTCACACACCAAAAGAGCACTTGTTCGAAAAATGTACCGAACGGCTGCAAATGTTTGTATGAGAAGAGAGAAGAAAAAAGTCACTACGCTCTGCGCGGCAGAGTGATTTCAAATGATTACGAAAGAGCAACTACTGAAGTTAATCAATAAGGAGAGGCACGCCCTATAACACAAACAATAGAAACAATGTTGTTCCAAACCTAAACAAGAAGAAATCTTGAAACTACCCTGTGCAACAAATGAAGTAAATGCGCTATCAAAAGGTATCTTAGAAAATGCAGCTTGGAAAACTTCTTAAGAACCATAAAAATTTCACCTATTAACTTAGTTCGCCTTTTTTAGAACCGCTTGTACGAGCGTCTATGTATGACTGACATTTGCGTAGTATGCTCTAATCGTAGAGACAGAGATTGCATAGTTCGGGTACAATATACAAGATCTCTTGCACAACATGCGGTGAAGAACATACTGGCGAGATGAGAAGACCACCGGATCCGCATCAAAGAACAGCTAGATGGGAAAGCTTCCGGCCAAACAAGTAAGTCTTTAGGTGCACAGAGTAGATAAACACAACGATGCGGACTTCGATGTGGTAGTAAGAATTTTGGGACAAGACTAAAAAATATCGGGCGAAAAACCCTTGAAGCCTTTTGGATAAACCACAAAAGTCCAAAAATGAATGGAAGGGGAGAATGCCTGAGCACAACAAGTGATATGGCAGCTTATCTCACATTCATCTTCTAGTCTCAATCTGAGTAGGTTTATTTTTACAAGTGTTTAAACACGACCGGTGACCTCTTCCATAAAAGCAAAAGTAAGGTAAGGTTTTTCAGATGTATAGACTGCTATATTGTTCTTTATTTGATTTCTGATGGATATCAGCGGAATAAATACATGTGATATGATAGATACGTCTAGGCTCTGACAAAGGCGGGTTCGACGAAACGTGAGCTATCAAGTTTTGAAAGAAGAGAATTCCAACCTCGTGCAAGTTTTAGTTAAAGAAAAGGACAGTTAATTGAAAATACGCCTTTCGGATTATGGGTGCCGATAGGAGAAAATTACCTATCTTTCCCCGCAATGATGAATGCGCGTTTTTCCTACACTACTGCAGCTACATGCTGCACTTACCTCCACATGGACCTCTATAAAAAGTGTTTAGTTGTAGAAAATGTGCTTTCAAGTTACGTTCACGCAAAACAGGCGATACAAATGCATAATAATGATTGAAAATTTGATTTTTTTTCAAAGACATGGCATCATCGATGAAAAATGAAATTATAAAAGAGATAGTCGCTCTTTATATCATGAATCCTTCATGAAAGGTTCATTCGTGATATTCGATTCCTTTAGTAACGATGAGATACCTCCAACATATGAAATTTATCCACAATTACCAGTAAACCACCTATGATAAAGAGTCAGGATAACGTTTTAGGCACGAAATGTACTCTTCTTTTCGCACGTACAGCGTTCTGTGATAGAACCACTGACATTATCAAACACCTCAAGATTTCGGCTATGTAATGAGTAGTGAAACTTTATTAAACAACCATATCGAAGCACCAATCGAGAAAATCAAGCGAAATGAGTGTGAAACATAATTTCATTTTCGCTGCTACAACGCAATAAAAAGTCTTTTTTGAGAATTAAACGCATCGCTGAGATCGCAGAATTTTGACTCTCGAATGATTACCAGGTGACTGAAAGAAAATTTTAATCTAGCAAGAAAGGTCTTCAGACAGTCGTGTACCATCATTGGTGCACTTGGCTCTTTAGGGACTAACAGAAAGAATTATGATTGAATTAGACACTGGTTTTGACCAGTGAATTATATTGTCCTCTAGATCAAGGTTTGGTGGTCTTAAAATATAATATTAACAAGCAGTAACGGTGTCATACATCGTCAGTAGGTCTTCTGCTCATCGAGAATTTCCTCTTTCTTCTTCCCCTTATGCTTCTCGTAGAATTTCATCACATCATTCCTGATTTGCACACATGAATAACTTTGACATATCGCTTTTATTGTCCGGGCCGTTCAATGAATCTCCTCTTTTGAGACATTGTTCTTCGTCTTCCTAGAAAATTTCGTCGTACCTTTGATGTTTTTCACACTCTGAGCGTTAGATATGTGACATTTTCCGCCCTTTCCAATTAGATCTGCGAGGCGTAACGGATGTTGTTAATGAAGAGATAACTGTAAGTGTATGAAAAAGAGAGCCGAGTTTTACATAAATGGAACTCCTCCACGATTTTGAGTGTAATGGGGATCCGATGATCGTTACAGATTCTATAAGCCTAAATAAATAGCTTAGCTGTTGTGTTTCAACCGTGTTATTGCATGACTACAAGTTTGTATAGTACATCCACAAAACATTTTCTATAGGTGCTCAAAGTGTTCATACTTCGCTCCATTCACTAAGTCTGTGTGTTTCCTTTAACCACCGGTCTACATAGTACAAACGCTCATGTTTTGTAACATTTGTGTTTTTGCTTTGGTGAAGATTAGATACCTCAGCTACTCTTTTACATATATTGACATAGTCTTCATGCGATAGACACAATGTCAACGATATAGAAGCTCCGCAATACTAGTCATCTTGTGAATCAAACCTTCGTTTGCCATTTTGTTACTGAGATATGGAAGAAAATCGAGGAGAGCTTCTTAGCGTTTAGTCTCGGGCATTTTCTTATACTCTGGAAACGTTAGATATCAGAACGAAAGTGTTGAAGCTCTCATTTGTTGTCGCAGAATTTTCGTAATTGGCAAAAAAAAAAAATTAAAATGAGTCGGACTCTTATGTCGCATTTGAAACGCTGATATTCTGGATTATCTGGATGTAGTGCTACAGCGATATCGCCAAGCATTCTCTTTACGTGTGTCGATGCATCATTTTCATCTTTCAAACATGTAACACTATCCAAAAAGCAACCACAAAGGCATTGATTGACTTTGTTCTTGAAGTCTGCAAGCAAATGAGATATGCACGCCAAACTCAACTTTCTCATCGTTATCGGGTATGGCCAGTAATGTATGACCAGAGAGCTCTTTTTTGTCCACTCATAATCTCACGCTGTATTATCCTTTAGAAAACCCTTTGGAAAAATAAGGATTTGACTTGTTTTGAGCCGATAAGTCTAGTTTTATATAGGCGCCTATTTCGTCTTAATGGGACTCATCAGCAACACCCTTCCTCGCTTTCGTCGACCCTTGAGGCTAAAAAATTCTTTAAAGGAATCGACGCCGAGTAAAAAATAATCATCCCAAGTCGGATGATGGTATTACCTGACGTTGCGGTGACCGACAGTGGAGCTTGCGGCTTGAAGAATAAATTATGCCCCTGCTATAGATCGCTCTTTTACAGACCCGCTCAAAATGAGATAATCTAATAAGGATATGACTTATTTTCAGCGAATCTTTTTTATTCTAGAAGCCGCAAGCTCGACTGCCCGTCAACACAACACCAGGTATTACCATCATCCGACTTGGGGTAAATATTTACTACTCGCCGTCGATTCCTTTAGAAAATTATTCAGCCGAATCGACGGAACCGAGGAAGGGTGTTACTGGTTAGTCTCAATAGGACGAAATTAGCTTCACTTCACATTTTACTCAGCTATGAACCTTTTCGACAACTTTGCCTACCGGCCAACTTACGGAGCGGGGAAAGGGCGACTGATCGCGTTTGAAATATTGTCAGTTAATCAGAAATGATTTCATTTGATCGCCCTTGCAGTGTCATGGCAGTACAACACATCCAATAGTGTAACGTGCTGTGCAAAAACGTTTGCGTGAGTCGGGATTCGAACTCAATCTTCCTCTTTCCAGCGAGCGTATATATACCCTTGCACCACCGACGCTCGTTTTGCACAGCACTCTTTCTAAGCAACAACGTGCTATCTGTCAACAGCCAACCGTCTACAGCCTGGCGGGGTAGTCGTCATCGACATTGAGAGCACCTGTGTTGACAGATATTGGGCATCAATAATCAATCAGAAGCAACGATTAGCATACGTTTCCGGAAAGAGTGAGATCTGGGTTCGAATCCCGGCTGACGCAAACGTTTTTGCAAAGCACTCTACACTACTGGGTATATTGTTGTTCAACTAAAATTCCTTTACCATATCGACAGAAACTCCATGCAAAAACGTAAACTTTAATGCTATCAAATATTGTTCACACGCTGATAAGCTTTTCATGCTTCCAGCGATTTGTACGCGTGGTGAAAATGAGGACGAAAAGCGAGTGCGAAACAAAATATTATATTGGATGTTATAAAATGGTGTCATAGAAATTGGGCAGCGTGGAGTTGTAGCCAGAGATTTAGGCTATCGAATGATTGCTAGATGTCTCTGAAAAGCCCGCTGCTGTTGACCAGTTCCTTTAGTTTTTTTGATGTTCTTCCTATCGATTGATAGCTCAAAAAGTTTTGACTTTGATATTGAGTTGCTGTGTGGAAAGAGTTCCATAGCACGTTATGCTGAGAAATAAAGGATAACGTACTGTATTCGCTGTCCATTTTTTCCAAATCGAGTGGATTTTTCTCAAAATATATAGTTAGATTTCAATTTTTATAAACTTTTCGCCGAAAAGAATCAACTTATCAATGAAAGAATTCCTCTAAAAGTATTTAAAAGGGTAAGTTCAAATGGGGCAATGTTCGATAAAGGTTCTATGTATAACCTTGTCATAGATCTTTGGTTTTTCCTATATAGAGTGCGGATTATGAATAGGCAAATACGTTATTCTAGCAAAAATAACCTGAGTGAAGTCTGTTTCATCATATTCATTTATTTACTGACGCGGAATTCATAGTCATTAACAAAAAAGTATAAATTTCTTTGAAAAACTACCACACTAGCATCAGAGAGCGCGCCGGCAGTCTCTCTTCGCAGCCGACCGAACCGCTCGTCAGCCGAAAATGACGCCGCCCGCAAAGGTGTATTCAACTAAGCTCAGTGATATACGAAGCTTCAAACCTTGAGCAGCGGTTGAGCACGCGCTTTATCCATACCACAAGCCAGTGTGAGTTCTACACCAGTTCTCTTGCTCTTTTTTGTACCCCTATTTGGGTTTCAAAGCGGCGTCATTTTCTGCACTTATATGAGCTTCGTCGCGACGTAATGAAAGCTCTCTCTGTCTCAGATACTACTGAGTATTTTTATTAAATACAAGCTTGGATACTAGACTATTAGAAACAAGAATAATCACCCACACCAAACAAGCAGGATTAACCATAAGTGTATCTTTTCGGATAGCTATCATTATTTAACCATCCTTTGGTTGGAAATAAAAGTGGGCGGGTACTGCGCTGCAATTTCACTCTATTTCTTCCTGCATTCTCCAGGATAGCCGAGCTGGAGCTTCGTATAGCGACTATTTATTGAGTACAGCACTGAGGGTAGGGACGCGAGAGGGGGTATCAACCAGCGCTGGACATCATTAACCACTCATGCTACCTTCCATGATTACCGCACCTGCGCTCACAGTGTAGTAAAGATCAAAAAACCAACTTTGATCGAGCTTTGATATGAGAAGTGGGAACTCTCTGCAGAACTGTCGTTTTCGAGAAGTTGAACAAGGCTGACGTGTTGTCTCCGATTTGGTGGCCGACGTTCTGTTGCGCCATTTCTCACAGGGCTAGATTTCTCAAGTATTCACCATTGCATATCTAAGCATTTCGTTGATATTTTTCAAATCTTCTGGAAAACTGATCATGAGTCAATTTTAGTGGCTTTGGCAATTTGCTCGTTTTTGAATACCGCGCAGAACTTTTTTTGCTTTTCGATGTTCTTGTGCAGACACATAGGTTGACTATTGATTTATCCCAATCAGCATCGATGAATAATCCATAAGTACGTGTGATTATATTCGGTTAAATCATATGAAGACAGCGAACCACCGCCTCATATCAATCTTAACGTTGTCAACAATTTATATACTCACTAAACCATTACTTTAGCTTTTTCAGTTTCTCACAGTTGTCAATTATTCATGTCGCATACTACCGTATCGTCGTTATTGCTGGTATTGTTTGCTGTGCTAATAATATTATTATACAGATAAAAGTTCAACTGCTCAAATTTTAGGTGAATGATTGCCTTCGTTGCACCAGCAAGAGAAAGTGCAAGTGAGTGAGTGATAGCGAGAGAGTGTGAGCGAGTGAAAGATGTGTACGATGATGATAACGCAATCGATCTACAAAGCAATTAGACAATTGTCATGTGATCAACAGTTGAGTTGGCTAGACCTATGATTAAGAGTCAATGTTCCATGAGAACAATCGCTGAAGCAGGAGAGAGTTGTATAAAACAGGCAACAAGAAAAATGACATCACGACTACCATTGGAGATGAAGGGAAGCGGTGGACAGGCCGCTCTCTGCCGTCGCTTGACGACCAAACGGCGGTCGGCCTGATCGTTCTCTCTGCACCCCATCGATTATAGGACATAGGTACGATGCATCAACAAAACGTACGCATCTCGTCGTCCTATCGACCGTATATTGTTAAAGTAGCAGTCATTTCGAGAATAACAACTATAAGATTGAACGAACAAAAGTCTATGAGCTGCAATCTGTCGCCTCATATGACGAGGCCAAGACTTTCCAAAGGAGATTTACTGGTGGTAAACATTTGGATAAGATAACGATTAATTCAGTTGTAAGTGAAGGAAATCGAAAGATCGATTCTAAAGGACAAGAAAATCAAAGAACTGAACGAGCCACCACCTCACTAACGGGGAGACGTGAACACACTGGCGTCAGCACTGAGCATCAATTTCGAAATCCGCGAGTGCCGTCGTCGCCGGCGGTAGAACGCCACACAAGGCAAATGGGGCACAAAGTCTTCACCATGAGAGCCTCATGAAAGTTACAAAAAGAGGAGCATCCAGTGGGCTTGTCATTTTTGAGAGCCATGGGGATTATATGTATAAGGGAGGTGATTAACCTCTAACGGTCGGCTATAGAAATCGATGAGCGCAGAGCGAATTGTGCAGTTTCGGTTGTTTAATTGAGGTTTTTTCTTCCTTTGGCAAAGACTTTCGAAATTCTTGCATTACTTTGGTAGAACAAGATCTTCTCTAATCGCACATATGATTTTGGTTTGGTCATACATATTACTGTAGAAAAAAAAAACTCTCCTTTACTACGCAGTCGTACTGAATTTGGCGTTCCATGAATTGTATTGCACTGTGCAGAGGAGTTTGTGAGAAAATTTTTCAATTATGCTCCTCCATAATATTATCGAGTGCCCAAGAGTCATCACAATAAGTAAAAATTGAATAACAGCTAGTAATCTATTGAATTATTACGCACACTGTATTCGATACTTGTTCATCGAAAACTTATACGATAACTAAGTTCATATCAATCATTCGTATATTTCCACTTATTTAGAGTTGACATAAGCGAGGAAAGGTTGAGTGTTTATAGACAGTGGAAAAATTCCAATCCTGAGGGACAACAGCGTTTGGATAAAAAGTTTAGAACATTGGCCATATACAAACTGTTGATCAGAAATATGTGTCGCCAGAGAAGTATTAGCAATACTTTTTCCCTATCTCCACTCATTTTCCAAAAAAGTCATTTTTTTCCTTTTGAATTTTTAGTAATCATTCGACTGCTTGAGTATCGAAAATCTGAAGGGTGCGTACTATTTCGAATGGCTTTTACATTATGCTGTGGAAATGAAGTAAAATTTCAATAGTCATATGTTAGACGGCGATCACTTTTTAGGCTGATCTCATTCGCTGTTAGAAACAGCGATCATTCGATAGCCTAAATCTCTGACTACGGGCCTCGCGTCGCTGATCATTTACAAAATCCCTATACAAGGCTTTACCATCCACAAAAACATTTCGTTTCTCACTCGCTCATCGCCTTCATTTTTACCACAAGTATGAGTCGCTAGAGGTCCGAAAAACATATAACTGTATAGGCAATTATTCGTAGCATCAGAATCTACGTTTCCATCCAAAGTTTCTGCCTATGCGGTAAAGAGATCCCTAATAATAACATTATTACAAACGCGAACCGGCCCACACCCAGCTCCGTGAGTTGGCCGGTAAAGAAAGTCATCTCAAAGGTTCATAGGTGAGTAAATTGTGAATGGAAGACAAGGACTTGTTAGTAGGGCGATCGCCTAATCTGCCACGTAACTCGATAATCCACTGTACTATGCCTAAAAACGACAGCAACTATGGTTTTTTCACTGGAGATTCTTTCATGGCATCGACAGATGCTCTGAGGAAACGTGATTCTGATACTACGGAAAAACCTCTACACGCTGGTAGGCTTTTCGTGCTTCCAGCGATTTATACTAAAGGCAGAATTAAAGGCAAAAGGCTTGTGAAAAACAATTCCTGTTTTGGATGCCAGAACATTATAAAAGGTTGCTTTGAAAAACCGATGAAACAAAGTTGTAGCTAGAGATTTGCACTTTCAAACAATTACTAACATTTTATTAGAAATTTTTTTTCAGAGAATCAGATCGGCTTAAAATATGTCGCCATCTAACATATAAGTATCAAGGTTCCTTTCACACTCAAACATCTTTCGCTGGGCATCGACTTTCATTCAGATTTTCGAAAACCATTCGTTTGCACACATCTCAACGATCTCAATGATGAGCTTGGTTTTTGGAAAGGACGTTCAACTGCGTTGTCATAGCTGAAAAAATATTGAGTTCCGCACTCGGTGCCGTGTCGGTAGCGCATCGCAATTTATATGTGGCGTTCGGTGCCCTACGAGTGTAGAACTCAATAATCTTTTGGCTGTAAGGATACACTACGAAGTCTTTTTCAAAAATCAAACATTTCTTTGAATTTGTTAAGGTTTGCGCTATCAAATAGGTATGAAGACCTGAGAGAAAATCCGTGTACAACTCAGACTCAGATTGCAACACAGTTTTATTCTTATTGCTACAGCTCGTAAAAATCAAGCCCACCGTTAAAATTCTCGTGATTTGAGCTATCGACTGGTTATTGAACGGCGCCGGTTTGATACAAATGCTGCAATACATATATACATATACAAATGAAAGGCATACGAGCCCCATATGAAATTCAATTTCTATTTTGGTGCTACAATGCAATAAAGAGATCTCCTGGAAAACTCAAAGCGCTGCTGAATTTTCCGAGTTTGTACTATCGAAGAATTGAGGAAGTATTTGAGGAAAAGCTTTGATCGTCGAAAGATGCTTGAGAATTAAATAACATTTTCTTTTTACAGTTACAGTGTAAAATGAAAACCTTTCGAAAAATGCGATTTACCTTCCAAATCTTTGAGATCTAAACTTTGGAATGAGTGCTAAAATGCTTAGAAAAAGCAAAAAATTCCTTCTCTTCTAAATATGGGGGCTGGTGGGGGAAGTACCTTATCTTACGCGATGATGAAAGCTGCTTTTCCTGGTTATGGACTAACCGTCGTACCAAAAAAATATGGTGGTTTCACTTCTCCAACAAGATGTCTTTGCTAATGTATGTTGAAATACCTTAAATCATGACGCGCCTATGTATTGTGTAGAATCTAGACATTGGGAAGCTTTTGATAATGACTGTAGATTTTCTATTGAAAAAGCAGTGGGCATATCATTGTTAGAAATTGTAATAAATTGATGCAAGAAAGATCGAATAAGGAATCTTTGCGGACTACCATAGAATTGCGAATCGTAGGATTTCGTAGAAGTTTACCTTAACATGTATCTTAGGCAAATCATTCTCAGTATCAAAAACATGCAAAATTTGGATAATCCGTTTTTCCTGTGATTTCATATGAAGTCCTCGTCTAAGTGTGTAGATCGAAATCTATTCCAGCGATTATATTAGTAGAGAGCGATTGATTGTACTCATTCCAAATGACTTGGAGGGGTGGAAAGATTGAGAAATTTTGCTTCTACGAGATCTTCGTTTTCTTTTCGTATAGTTGTTCTTAGCAATTTTTCAATGAATTGGACATTTATTTTGCAACTTACTACGTTGTGTACTTCAACTCAATGTCTGATTTTAGTGCGCTATATCAGAAGCCGACGAATTGCATGTTCTGCGAGGCGGCGTGCTTTTCCCATCGACGGAGAAAACGTTGGCGACGCACAAGGGAACAGCCAAAAGAACTCTACGCAAGATGCAGCTGATAGCATGAAGAAAGTGACCTAGGTAGTAAGCACAGAGAATTCTAACTATTACCGATGCGGTGTGTACAGCAGGCGGTTATTCGAGAAATATAGTGTTTCCTCAGTATCCTTTCCTTCAATAAGCTAGGAACAGATCGTCAAAGTGAAGTACTCCGCGCCTGCAACGAACCAGTTGATTTCTACGAACTGTTCATGAAGCATTTGAGAATTGGTTGTGAAGCAGACCAATGTTTATGACTAGCAGAAGAACGAGAAGATAGAAAACACGACGATCAATGAGGTGAAACAATTCTTTGGCTTATGCGTTCAGATATGGGTAGTGCCACTGACCGATGCAATAGAATACTGGAGCAGCCATAAATCCTTTCACAACCAAAGCTTAGGATCGAATATCATGCCGAGAGACAGATCTTGAAAGCTCATAAATCACTTTAATGACATCTTGTATGAGATACGCCCCTGCTAACACTCGTTAACAGCAATTGTAAGGATGTCCATAGACTATGAACAATTGATAAGTCAATGGCGTGATTCAAAGTAAGATCCCAACTCTGCCGATTTATTCCTCAGTAGCGAAGCAAATGTGTAATAGAATTGTTCAAATTATGTGGCAAAAGTGGGATTTACGCAGGCGTGGGCACAAATCCTTGATCTGATGGGGCCTTGTGATCTAGGAGAACAAGCAGATAGGGCAACGGTGGAGATAATGAAAAAGTACCAATAATACTTATGTTTTGCTAAGGATTTATGCAAATTGTGTTCGTTTTATTTGATGTTGTCATTGCAGACTATTGTTTGTTGTGGAATGTATTGATAAACTTCAACAACACCAGCATAAGGTAAACTATGGCTTATTTGCATGCATTTTTTTGAAAAAAGTTGAAAATTCACCTTTTCACGAATGTAGCTTTCATGATGGAAAGTAAAAATTGCTGAGACATCTGAGCGTTCTTTTTACTCAAACTACGTTCACAAAAGTCTCTCTAGTGAAATCTTGTCTAAATTTTCTTTAATAGGATGAGGGTTCTTAGGATAAAGCTCTACTATATATGTATCAAAGAGATCCGCTGAAAATTGAAAGTACGGAATGATTGCAGCAACAGCAAACTATTGCCACTCTTTTGCTAATTGCATAACTAACTGCTGGTTTGTTGTTCCTAAAAGCCAACTCTGATATGTTACATTTTTCGAACTATCGAATGAATGCTAATAATCTAGTGAAATAGGCATTTTTCAAAGGAACCAAAGACTCGCAAGAGCAATCCTTGAAATGCGACTACATGAAACGGAAATTGTTTTCAAAAATAAGGATTTCGAAGACAGCCAATCGTTATTCTTTTTAGAAAAACGTTTACAGATGTTCCTTTAAAGATAATGTAATTTTTTTGGTTATAAAATTTATAAAAACCGAAGTTTCGTGTACAATCAAAAAATCTGCTTTGAGTGAGAAAAATGAAAGGTTACGACTGCAAAACGATATCTTCTATTCATTAATAGAACGTGCATAAATCTCTTCATATGAATCATCGTATGATGGGTGACCCACTTTTGCCACATGCTTTGAGCAATTCTATAACACATTTGCTTCGCTCCTGAGGAATAAATCGGCAGAGTTGGGATCTTACTCTGAATCACACCATCGACTTATCAATTGTTCATATTCTATGTGCATCCTTGCAATTGCTGTTAACGAGTGTTAGCAGGGGCGTATCTCATACAAATGTCATCAAAGTGATTTCTGAACTTCCAAGATCTGTCTTTTGGCATGATATTCGATCTCAAGCTTGGGTTGTGAAAGGATTTATAGCTGCTCTAGTAATCTATTACATCGGTCAGTGGCACTACACATATCTGAACGCATAAGCCAAAGAATTTTTCACCTCATCGATCGTCGTGTTTTCTATCTTCTCGTTCTTCTGCTAGTCATAAACGTTGGTCTGCTTCACAACCAATTCTCAAATCCTTCATGAACAGTTCGCAGAAATCAACTGGTTCGTTGCAGGCGCGCAGTACTTCACTTTGAAGATCTGTTCCTAGCTTATTGAAGGAAAGGATACTGAGGAAACACTATATTTCTCGAACAACCGCCTGCTGTACACACCGCATCGGTAATAGTTAGAATTCTCTGTGATTACTACCTAGGTCACTTTCTTCAGTGCTATCAGCTGCATCTGGCGTAGAGTTCTTTTGGTTGTTCCCTTGTGCGTCGCCAACATTTTCTCCGTCGATGGGAAAAGCACGCCGCCTCGCAGAACGTGCAATTCGTCGGCTTCCGACATAGCGCACTAAAATCAGACATTGAGTTGAAGTACACAACGTAGTAAGTTGCAAAATTAAATGTCCGATTCATTGAAAAATTGTTAAAAACAATTATACGAAAAGAGAACGAAGATCTCGTAGAAGCAAGATTTCTCAATCTTTCCACCCCTCCAAGTCATTTGAATTGTCTACAATCAATCGCTTTTACTAATGTAATCGCTGCAATAGATTTCGATCTACACACTTAGGCGAGGACTTCATATGAAATCACAGGAGAAACGGATTATCCAAATTTTGCATGTTTTTGATGTTGAAAATATTTCCTCAAGATAAATGTTAATGAAAACTTTTACCAAATCCTACAATTCGCAGTTCTATGGTAGTCTGCGAAGAATCTTCAATCGATCTTTCTTGCATCAAATTCATTACAATTTCTCACGATGATATACCCACTGCACTTTCAATAGAGTATCTACAGTCATTGTCAGATGCTTCCCAATGTCTACATCTGTGCAATACCTAAACGCCTCATAAAATAAGATTTTTCCAGATACGTTAGCAAAGACATCTTGTTGGAGAAGTAGAACCACCAAATTTTTCGGTACGACAGTCAGTCCAAAACCTTATCAGAGCACTTGCATTGAATATCAAAGAAGAATAGAAATGTGTACCCAAGCTTCGGATAAAGCTTTATCTGCTAAGATAACGGCAAAATAGAAAACTTGCATTACCTGTTAGTTTTTCTGAAGACGATTGTTACCTCGTGAGCCCATCTCTAGTAATAAATAAGTATCCTTCTATCTGTTTTCGCATGTTACAGCTATGAACAGAGATTTGAACAAAATTCGCATTGATCTGAAGAATAGAGTCTGAAGTGCACTAATAATCAAAAATTCATCAAAAGTTGTCGATGAAGTGGGATCTCATGTAATGAACAGCACCCATTTTTAAGAATCATTCATTGTTTTTCAATGTTAAGACACTCTGGTGGATTTTGTGTGCTTTTTGCAATAAACTATATGGAAAATGAAAGAAGTGAAAGATTAATTTACCGAATTGTGGATGAGTTATATAAATTGTCTTTGAAATGCTCAGAAAAGATATTTCAAATAAAGCCTTGCATGAATACTTGGTTTTTTGTTTCAAAAGTGTGGATTTTTGATGAAAAAATAACGTTGTTTCTGCTATGAATAATCTTGTTAAAGTCTATTTTCTCATTTTTGACTATTTAAAGACACAAAAATCTTATTTATTCACAAAGAAAGCTCAAATTTTATTAGAATATTACCACATTAGCATCGGAGCACGCGCCGCCAGCTAATCTTCGTAGCCCTCCGATGAGCCCGTCAGCCTAAAGTGGCACTTTTCCCAAAGGGGTAAGAAAGCCACTGTGAAATTTATGCATAAAATATTTGCTTAAAAAATCCGACTTTTGCTTCACTTTCAAGAGTATTAAAATGGGCCTTCATCAGTCTCTGCTTTGATATGTCCAAGGCGAGTATTGTGGTAATTTCTTCAAAATTCTACAATTTTTGGTATTTCCACAAAATGTCTAGTGAGAATAATGTTGACTTTATTTTCTATCACTCCATCTGTGATGAATATGGTTAACATGTTCCTGATTTTTGTCTCTGTTCTGCAGTTAAAGCTCCTTAGAATAGGAAGCAAGATCTCAATAAGTAGAATAAGTGCGTGGAACTTACAAATGCGCACATCTCATTCGGGCTGCGGTATAGTAATAATCTGCGCGGGCTCATCGTCATTCTAGATTACCACATGCACGAACAGTTTTCAAAGAAACTCCATGCATTCGACAAGATTTCTGGCACTTTTCCTTTATCTACTCCAGTTCCAGCCTCGCGAAAAAGTCTTTTTTGACTTTTCAAAAGTTTGAGTAGTCATTTGATAGTGTAGATCTTGAAAAGTATGGAGAGTATCCTTCATTTTTTATTTGAAATGGCCTTTTTGGTGCGCTGTAATGGAAAAATAAAATCATGCTCCCCATCAAAACATTTTCTTTATTACACAAGTTCTTCCATCAAACTTTTATACCATTCAATAGCGTAAATCGCGTCAAATTCATAAATGCATCTGGTTTCAAAGAAATTTCATAGTACGCTGTAAAAATCAATAAGACTGAGTTTCGCAAATTTGACACCGTAAAAAGTGCTGTAGCAGTGTTGCGAAATCCCTACCCATATACTGGCCAAGCACGGTGGCTTGAGGTCGACGCCGCGCTGCTTGAAACTTAACATCTTCTTGCCTGCTACAGAGCGCTAAAAAAGTCCTTCTGGCCAACCGAATACATTTATGGATTCAACGAGATTTTAACTAAAAGAGCCGTACTATAGAGAAGCCGAAGAAGCAGAGATTTATGTCGATGAAGGGAGTCGATCCGAAATTTCTCAAGAATCTTCGTTTTGCAAAGAAGCACAATAAACGGCATATCAAGAAGGAAAAGGAATCGACAGCTTAAGACTGTTTAGGAGATATTAAATGTCGAATGACTGCTAGAAATATAGAATAAAAGCTTTCTTCAGCGAGAATTTTTCAAATGGAAACATAATCTTATTTCTTCTTTTACGGCTCAATTATAAAGCCGCTTTGAGAACGATATAAGCTATTACAATCTCTGAGATTTGAGCTCTTAGGAGATTATTGAAGATTACGAAAGAAACAAAGGTCACGTTGAGTATTAAAGGAGCGGATTAAAGGTGCGGAGAACAAAAATCATTCAAACTTGTCAAAACCAGTCTCTTTTTGACTAGTACAGCGCAGCAGAAAATTTTTCTATAAGACAAATACACTGCTGAGATTGCTGAGATCTAAGAAAAGTTTGTTTATGGAACACAGTTCCATTTTCGTTGTTACAGCGCAATAAGAAAGTCATTTTGAAGATACAAGTTAAAAAAATTTTTGACAAACACAAAATCCAAGTCTCATGTTTGTTTCACAATATTGATTAATGTGAATTCATGGAAATTCTCTACAGAAATTTTCTTGTAAGAAACTTCCACGGCGACTCTAGTATTGGTGCTTCAAATCTTTATTCACTCTCCGGATATATAACTCTAGATAGATAAAGGTATATAAATCCGCAATAGTTCGTTGCTATTTTTCACCTTTTCGGTTTGCGACCTTTCCATAGACCGCACTCAAAGCGATAACACTCTGATAATGATATAACATGTTTTGAGCCGTTTGTTAGGTCTAAATGTTAAACAGGCGCCTGTTTCTCCTATTGGTACTCATCAGTAGAATCCTCTCTCGGTTTAGTCGATCCTTTGAAATTATACACCTCTATGCGGAACTCGAGACCGGATATAATTACTGCAAATCAGGTGATAGAGTCCTCTGAATTTCAGAGACTAGCAGTCGGGCTTGTGGCAAGTGAAAGAATCATACCTCCTCACTTAAGCAATCGTTAATTTTTCTATTTTTTCAAATCTATATTTTAGTTAAAAGAAAAGTGGTCGAATTGAGAGGTACGATTTATCCAACAACCACAAGCTCGACTGCTGGTAACTATAGTGTCGGGGGATTCTGTCACCTGACTCGCGCTGATTTATTATTCGTCGTCGATTCCGTTATTAAGGAGTTTATCCTCGAAAGACCAGATGAACCAAGGGGCTGTGCTTCTGAAAAGTCCAAGTAGAGTGAAACCGGATTCTGCGTAGCTCTTAGACCTGACAGGCTGCTCAGAACCTGTTATATCATAATCAGACTATCCTTGTTTTTCAGCGCGGTTTATAAAAAGTGATCGGATGGAGAGGTGAGTAACGGCAGTAGATAAGTGCACTTTCATATATCCGTTTTGCTGGCAGGAAGTAAGATTAAGCACACTGTAAGCCTTGCCATTTCAGGTTAGTCTGTCTTTGTGATCTGGTAAGTTACTACTTTTGAAAAGCAATGAAAAAGCATACAGTCCTCGGCGTTGACCAATCTTGCGGGATGGCCACGTAGCCGTCTTTATTTAGTATCGCTTGAGGTGACTTAACGTGTATCTAGCTCCACATTAACAGCTCGTTGCTGCTACACTCTCAGAAAAGTTGATGCCAATTCACAGTTCGCAGAGTTAAAAAGCTTGGTGAATCTTAACCCTTTCACTCCGACATGCTACGTTCTGTAGCACGCCGCGCGACGCGAAATCTCACTCAGATGCTAAAAATCCATCGCGGCGGATTTATATTGGCTCAGATCGCAATGGAGTTGAAAAAATTTTCTTGACAAATCAGGTTATAAGAGACATTGTCATCACAAAATGATGGAACATTATAGAAATGGCTTCCATAAAGACGATTTCAACAGAAGCAATCCTATATGTTGAATGACTCTTATATTTCAGCGAGTAGCCATGTCCTTGTAAAGAAACAAATTTTCAACTGTTATTTGACATTTCTTTAGTTCATGCTCTTGGCGACATTTGATAGCTTAAGATATTCCTATTTTACCAGTGGACATGATTTGTTGAACAACCTTCATACTACGTTTTAGTTATAGAGAAAGATAACGTTATTCATCTTGAATGCGTAGTTTTAACTTCACAGCAGATTGTTTTGGCATTATGTTGTAAAATTTGATTCTGAGCAAACTTTTCCACCATTGTGAAATAAATCATTATTGCAGAGAGATATGGAGATGTGGATACTTTTCCGTTGTCTGATCGCCGTATCGACGCTTTGTTAAAAACGTAGTTATTGGTAATCTTTTATGTTCAAATAATTGCTTAATACCGCAAATTAAGATAGTTTGGAAGGTATATCTTATCTTCAAAAAAGCCTTCCTATTGCGCTGAAAAAAACAGAAATATAATTTTGTTCCTCATTGGAAGATTCTATCTGAAGAAAGCTTCTTCCTTGTAGCTTTAGTAATCATTCAACAGATCAAATTTCAAGAATTCCAATAATTTATTTAGTTTCTACAAAGAGGACCGGGTATTACGCTGTATCAGCTAGGGGAAGATTTGGCTTCATAAGAATATATCACTTCAAATATCCTCTCTTCACTTCAATCCCCTGGAAAAAGCATTTTTTGATCGTTCCTGATGTTTATAATGAATTGATAGCTTAAATTAGGAACACTTGAATGTGTTTTTCACTTTCAGAAAAGCCTTGTTGCTGCGCTGAAAGAGAAAAAATATAATTTTTTCCTCATTAGGACATCTCTCGTTGATCAACGCCTCTCTCTTATAGCCTTGAGAACCAAACGACAAATCAAATTCCAAGACTTCCTATAATGTTTCTAAATTCTTAAAAGGACTTTTTAGTGATTCATAAGAACCAAAAGAAAGTTGTGATACGCACTCGATAATTTTTTTCCAGTTTTGAAAAGCTCAGTCTTCTTTTGGTCGTTACAGCGCAATGCTTTGTCCATTTTGAAGACCAGATAGACCATTGGTATCCTTAAGACTTGATCTATCGGCCAATTTCCAAACTCCGCAGAAAAAGTGTCGTTTAGCGAGGAAACTTCGGATGAGAAACGAAGTCTTGTTTTTGCCTTCTTAGCGCAATAACAAGGTCTTTTTGAAGATAGAGTACACTTTCGAATTTTTTTGATATAAGCTATCGAAAAATTATTCGATCGTCGAGAACAAGGGCAAAATAAGCTCTTTGTGAAAAGTGGAAACGGCGATCAGATAAGGGAAAGTACCGGAACGTCTTTAAAGTGAGAAAAGCGCCGCCAAATATCTTTACTTTTCATCATGGATCGTTCGGAATGCATACGAATTGTGTGGAATAAATTGATGTTTCCTTTCCCATTTTACTGAGCAGTGATTTCCCACTAAACTTTTAGTTATCATTCGACGGTTTAGAAGATCGATGCTTTGATGTTAAGCTCGGTTTCTGAGATGACCTCCAAATTTTGTATATAATAGGATAGTGAAAAAATTCAGAGAAAATGTTTGTAGAACACTTGTATATTCACCAGTCACACTCGGATAAAGGTATAACTAATAGTCAAAGTACTCCCCTTCAACTTCAACCACTTCCTGCCACTTCTTCGACAAAGATGATCCAGCAAGCATGAAATTCAAACTCATTAGCCAGCATCCAAGTCGTGGAAGAGGATTTTTCTCACTCGCTTCAAGCACAGCTTGACGATCAACTAATTTTGAACGACCTAAACGCCGCTGATCCGCCAAATTTTCCTCACCCTCGTTAAACATTTCCGTACTTTTGCCAACTGTGTCTTCGCCCCAAGCCAGATTGATGCTCTCACTTGCCATTGCAGCATTTGAACCCAACAGCCATTCGTGCATCATCGACAAATTAATTTGCTCACTTGATAACTCCATCTTTGAATAAGTAGACGAATTATATATCAGTCAACGCTGGAGAAGACGGGCTCCCAAGTGAGCCCAGAAGCACCAAAAATGGCTACATTCAAAAGTTGGAGGCATTTCCTCAGAACTTTTTCCCTAACCTATTATAATAAAAATATACTAAATTATCTGAATGTTATCTTTTTTATGCAATGTATGAAGGTAAATTGTTGATGACAATAGAAACGAAAGGCAATTATGATTGAAGTGTGACTAAATATAGTAAAGAAATGTTAGTAATAGCTTGACATATGGTTTTCTCGCAAAGAGGTGAGTCCTTTCAGAAATCGGGGTTTAAAGGAAGCTTCTGCGCTGCTTCCAAGTTGCAAGTGCATTATTGAGTATAAGTGAATACGCCTGATAGTCATCTCTAAGCCATGCATGAGATCTATCATGGGCGCTTATGCAGTGCAAGATACGCGTTTCGGCTTTTCAACCGCGTTGGTTGCACGGTGCCTTTCGGTTTACTCACTTCTGCAAAGAGACTCCTGCTATGAGGAACGGACGCCACAATACTTACACGCGCCGTCAAGTTAAGTTTACCGAAGAGGCAGTGTTCTACACTTGATTGCTCTTGGTTGGTAATCGTGAACTATCATACCTTCAATTTCAAGTAATTTCTGGAACCTTGCTCAAAATTCAATATGCCTAACAGGCTATTCTTGAGCCTTGCAAAAAAGTGACCGAAACACGTGCCCTGCAGTGTATAAGTGATCATAACAGACCTCATGGATGATATATATATATTATATATATATATATATATAATCATGCATGAGGTCTGTTATGATATATAACTGCCGCCAGCTCTCATCAACATCGTGGCTCGGCTCCTCACTCGCTACCTGTCAGAAGACAGGGTCCCTATTCAATGGAAAACCAGCAAGACCGTATTGTTGTTCAAAAAGGGAGACTTTCACGACATAGGCAATTATCGCCCAATCTGCTTGCTGTCCGTTGTCTATAAACTCTTTACTCGAGTCATCCTAAACAGGATTGACAGAACACTGGACGAAGGACAGCCATGCGAACAGTCAGGGTTCCGAAAAGGGGTTAGTACCATAGACCACATCCACACGATTACAAGACTCATTGAAGTTTCACGAGAGTACAAACAACCACTCTGTCTCACTTTCATCAATCTGAAGAAAGCCTTTGGTCCAGTGGAAACAGAAGCGGTTATAGAGGCTCTGGATAACCAGGGCGCCCCTACTCGGTACATAATGATCATTCGTGAGCTTCATGAAGACTTCACGACCAGAATATCTGCATTCTACAAAAGGATCACCATTGACGTAAGAAGAGGGGCTCGAGGCGATACAATTTCGCCAAAACTATTCACTGCCACCCCACAAAACGTCATGCGAGCATTGAAATGAGACGATTTGGGAGTGAAAATTGACGGTCGACAATCAAAGCATCTTCGCTTTGCTGGCAATATCGTTCTCATAACACCAAATATCAGTCAAGCGAAACGAGTGTTCACCGATTTCGATAACGCCTATGGAAAGATTGGTCTTCAACTAAATCTAATGAGAACAATGTTCTTGAGAAACGAATGGATTTCTAATGCCCCATTCACGCTCAACGGAACAACAATCTCCTAATGCTCCATTTACGTCTATCTGAGTTGCAAAATCAACATGATGAACGACATAGCTTTAGAGTTGAGCAGGAGGAAACGAGCGGCATGGGGAACGTATAAGATCATCGAAGATGTAGTGAAGAGGACAAAGAACATCCGACTCTGTGCCCACCTTCTCGACTCGACAATTATCCCTGCCCTAACGTATGCAGCAGAAACCTGGTCGCTACGTAAGCAGGATGAAAGATCACTTGGAGTTATCGAGTACGCAGTCGAAAGGTCGATACTAGGAGTATCCCGTATCCCGCAAATGAGAGAAGGGATCCGATGCTTCGACCTACTTCAACGATCGAAAATTAGAGACGCCGTTCTACACGCCAGGATATCGAAAATAAGGTGGGCCGGACACGTGATGCGCCTCAGCGACAACCGATGGACGAGAGCCGTTACCGACTGGATTCCTTGGGACGTCAAGCGCTCCAAAGGAAGACCACTGATCCGCTGGTTCGATTTCTTCACGAAAGCGACAGAAGAAAGATATGATGCTCAGAGAATCCCTAGAGCGAGGAGGACCCGCTGGGCTACTCTGGCACGCGATAGGGAAAAATGAAAGAGTTGCTGGTATCCGCTCGAGCCACTCGACGATCATCGGGACGACAGGTGACACAGGTGATATATATGTGCGATGAGGGCCATTATGACCCTAGCTGGGTGCGGTGTTCAGACGGCTCCGAAGGTTGGTGCTTGTTCCACTCAAAATTCGGGTTAATTGAGTTTTTAGGGTAACTTGGCTTAAAAATTATTTAAAAACGATTAGCTATTACTAAGGAGACTCTTGTATGGATAATTTCAGTAAGATCAACGTCAGCACTCCCTAAATCTAACCCTTTCAAAGAAAAAAACCGCATCCTTGCAAAAAGGAATGTATTTCCACCCGTTATTGAACATTTCTACGATCTTCATGATCATTTTGTAATCAATCGCTGGCTAGGAATTTTTTCTGATTCTGATAGGAAGCCAGTTGTTTGGATTGATTTTTATAGTACGCTCTACTAATGAAAAAATGACGTTTTCCGTCTTTTTCTATTTCATAGCGGATTTTCTGGAATTATGCCATCAGATTTCGATCCTTATAAACTTTTTAGAAAAAAAATTGTATTACCATTGAAAGAACCTTCAAGAACCTATTTGTAAAGGGCATAATAGAACTACCGCCACCACCCGGCGCAGCGCGGCGCCAAGCACAGCCTGATAAGAGGTCGTGTGGTTGTCAAGCGGTTAAAAGTTGTATTTTTGAAGCTATCATAGAACTATGAAAAACTAGGTGTATCTGGTGAAGAGTAGACAAAGAAGCCCGGCATATGTCCTCACTCCATTGGAGGTACCTACTCATTGGATTTTATCACACCCTTATTCTTGTTATGATATCTAGAACTCCTTTTTGATCTAATCTCATGGCTGTTCTTTAGCAGCCATTGGAAGTGGTTATACCTAGTACCCATATTGTTGATTCATCCCTCTCTCCTTCTTTCGTTCAAGCATTTCGCTGTTTAGTAGATATCTTGGATAAATGTTTTTTTCATGTTTGAGATGTGTAAGGAAGGAATTGCACCAAAATGCATTAAATATTTGGCTTTTGACACCATCTTTTAACTTATCCGTTTTTGGATAGATTTATGTGAAAGTCAACGCATGGAATTCACTCTTCTTTAAATTTTTCTAGCGTAAACTTGCTAAACTGTGACTGTTCATTTGACATTACAACATTGGCTCATCATCTTTTGTCTACAACAATTAACAGCACAACCATTTAGTGCTAATAACAAATTATTAGACGACGTTTGAGATCTGTGACTACCACCCTTAACATGAAAAACGTGAATTTGATGAGAGTATGAAATACTATCAATTCTCATCTTCTTCCGCACGAAGGTGCTTTTTGAACAACCTATTCAATTAGAAACTTTTAAAACACGTAAGGTTCTTTTCAGTCGTGAGGGGCAATGATAAACCTATCTGAATTGCTGAAGAGGAAATTTCCAAATGAGTGCTAGTAATTATTCGAAAACTGAGAGCATTTTTAAGCGAAGCCCACACATGTGTTTTGAAAGGTTATAGTAGACAAAATCAATTAAATGAATGCATCGTTTGTTTCAAGCAGTTCGTAGATAAGTCCGTGTTTTAGGCGACAGTTGCAAATGCAGATGCGAAGTGCGAAGCAAACGGACCTAATTCCAGCATTCGAACCGCTCTATTCACTATACGTTGCCACATCTCCTTCGACCAATTTGCCATGATGATGTTCGTGGTCTGCACACATTTGTTTTCTTTCCAATACAAAGTTGCTGAAAGTAAAGGACTCAAACCGTGAGCTTGTTTTCTTCTATCTTACGCGAATCCTTCGCCGTCATAGTGCATAAGGCAGTCATCGTGTTGCCGACGACGATGCAGTGTGGTAGTGGCGCTCCGCCTACGTCGGCAGGAACTACAAGCATCTCATTGTTTGAACGCTCGTTCTAAACAAGTCAGGAAAGTACGGTAAGCAATTTTTGTCAGTGATTTTGATTTTTCTATATGTCTATTTTTGTATCACTTAGCAGTATAATATTTATAAAAAAATATTGAATGTTTTTTTACTGAAATATGTATTAATATTCTATCACCATCCTTTTTTCTGGCATTGTATTATTTGTTGTAACACGTGCACAGCAACTTGACATTTATCCTGTAATATTTGCTATAATATCAATATGTTTCCCAATACAATTTAGTAAAAAATTTGAAGCACTTCATTGCTTACTGTTTACTGATAAACACGGTCAAAATTCAAAAATTGCTTACTGGGAACGCGTGGATAATATTTGAGCTGTTAATTGAAGTCATTCAGGCAGCTAAAAAGAGTATATTCCAACTACCTGGAAGAAGACTAAAGTTGGCGAAATATAATTCTTATCGCTTTTTTTATGCCATTCTACATTGCCAGGGAACAAGCAAGCCTCATCTACCGCCATCTGTGCCTTGTGAAGGTCTATTTCATCATGAATTTATCTTTTAAAAAGAGTTAGTGCTACATTTCAATAATTTTTTTCTCATTCATGCCATTCTGTCAAACAAAAATGGGCTGCTATGACTGTGCAATGATGAAACTGAAACTCCGTAAATGCACTGTCAACCTTTTTTCCACTTGACAGTATTACATTCGCATCTTAGCACCTCCTTCGTTCGAATCACCTCTCATAAATCAGTGACAACTTTCCACAGTCTTGCTTCTAACTTTGGCCAATGCCTTGGGTGTTTCTTGTTTCCACGAATGGAACTGGTAACTAGTCGGAGTTCTGGAATCATGGGATATCTTCGAAGTGGTGGCTGTCAATATATCATCGTCTGCCACATGCCAGTATTTATGAGGATCGAGGAAATTATCAAACATCTGGAATCATTTTTTAAGATTCAAAGAAATAGGATCTTTTGTTCTCACTGTCGGCGCAGAACGAGGTCTTTTGCCTATTGAAAGTCTCCGCTATCAGTATCGGGCTCATTGGTGATCTCTGAGTTGATACGATACTTTTCCGTTAACGCTAATCTTTTTTGCATATTTTTCCATGGAGAGAAATTTTTCACTTTACATTCCTTGAAGGGAAATATTCACCTTACGTTCATTTCTTTTCCAAGCTCAAATTTTGGAAATTCAAATGGTTTTTGAGAGAGCCTTCTCACTACGTTGTAGGAGATAAGGTAAAATTGTGATTTTCACTAAGCGCATTATCGCGATTAAGTTTCCTCACTTTTTTTGAAGATTTTTCGCTGTCGCGCAAAGAATTTTCATAAAACTTTAGGATGAACTTGTCCTATTGTTCTAAGCCTTAAATTTCTTATTTTCTTTGTATATTGCTAAACATCCGCTACATTCTGAGCGATAGTAGCCTCAGCTTATGCATGAAAAGCACATGAACGTGCACAGGGATTTTCGGAGTATCACAGCGACGCGTTTTATTGAGGCCTTGTCCAAGAAGGAAAGAAGTCTTCGAATCTTAATTCACGAATCAATTTGGCCTTTCCAGGCTCTGAAGATGGCGAACCTTGCCGAAACGTTAGCCACCACGACTGTTGTAATATTCGTGCTGCATTATCAACTGTATTGTTAGGTGCTTCGCTGATATTCAATAAATAATATCATTCACACCTCGGAGCGGCTAAACAGAAGAAGATACTGATTTATCACTGCATTCTCAAAGATAGCTTGGCTGTGACGTTTGTTAACTGCTCAAGTGTATGGGGAACGGGTGAGGGGTGAAAATCAGCCTAGCGCTGTTTCTTGCCAAACATCCCAACCACTCAGATACGATCCTCCGACCCTGGCTCAAATACCAAAAATTGCGCCACATGTGAATCCCACCGCGCGACCGATCAAGCCGTTCCGATGGGCAATGACTTCGAGATGAAAGTGGTTTATTCCCACTGCTACTGCACTCTAAAAAACCTTTTTCATGAAGATTGCAACACTTAATATGCTGAGGTTCAGGCTATCAAATAACTCTAAAAAGTTCAAGGAAAAACTCTGTTCGGCGAAATATGAGTCTAAACACGCAAAGTGTGAAAGTTATTTTATTACCGCTGCTATAGCGCACTGAAAAAGCCTTTTTTCGCAGGTGAGGTACTACATCCAATTTCTGAGGTGCAAGCTATTTAATGGTTCTTAAATTTCTAAAAAGAGCAGAGAAAGCGTTGACTCTGAAGAGTTAGGGATGACCACGGATTGCGAAAAGTACCACTGATACTTATATAACAATGGCATCCATAGTGCGAGCATCCAATGTTGGTTTACCTCCTCTAAACTGTGCAAAAAATTGCAACAAAGAACAAGAAATTGGATTATCTCTCTCGCAATCAGTCATCTGCTCCTCTATTTCTAATATGACATGATTTCCTTAACAATAATGCAGAAAATGTGGGTATTCTGAGTACGCTCCAGCACATATCCATATTCTGTTAGCTGATGTTATATTTTGAAAACCTACATTCCATAGCTGCGGATGGGTTGATAGTCACAGTCATGCATTTCAAAGGCTCATAATCAATCTGAACCGTTAGCTGACTCAAAATGCTTGAGATTATCACATCAGAAAGACCTGCGCTACGACCTTGTTGTTCGAGCACAGCAGTGATCTGAAAGACGGCTTTCATCTAGTACTAAGGTTGATATGGAAGTGTCTTCACAAACTCGCGGCATGCACAAAATGTGTTGAGTCCGTAATCATCGACAGATTCCTAAAAACTTATGCTCACCTTTCCACCCTTCATGGA
Organism: Parelaphostrongylus tenuis; assembly: GCA_019055375.1. Lineage (NCBI taxonomy): Eukaryota > Metazoa > Nematoda > Chromadorea > Rhabditida > Metastrongylidae > Parelaphostrongylus > Parelaphostrongylus tenuis. Next base: position 62,437 of record JAHQIW010007135.1, read on the forward strand.
ATCATAATGAAGAAATCTACAGCTGGGGACGCATGAACTTACTGTTTGCATCACGAGACGAGATACGAACGATTTAGCCTCACCAGAAGTAGTTGCAATGCCACTAGAGAGTTGAGCATGGGCACTAGTTGAAGCAGTGTGAACCATGGTCGTTGGTAATTTGAAGCCGCTCACAGTGAAGTTCCTCGTCGTTGCTGAAACACATTTTGGCACGTTTTGTGATGTGGAAGAAAAACTAAGTTCACTCTTTTCAGAGTACCAGTTTAAAACTGATTTTTTCTTCACATATTACAATTTACCACCCTAAATCTTTTCGCTATTACGTTTTAATTGCGGCAGTTCGTGAGTTGACCAAGTATTGAATTTTACACTTCCGACCAAGGCTTAGAATTTTATTTCAAAATGCAAATTTTGAGTAAAATAATCTCCATTTATTACCTTGACCTTGTGGTATCACTCCACATTCAAACACTATCGCGACCTTGGCTAGAAGCGAAATTAGAAGAATTGATAGTCTCTCCATGTTTGAAAGACTGCTGATTATGGCTCTAAAAAGGCATTATTGGTCCTTATTCTTCGTCTTTATGGAGAAGTACTCGGCTTTGGTCAGCCAAAAGCACATTTTATAGAGCAAGACAACGCCAGACCGCACACTGCCAAAAAGAGTAAAGACAAGTATGATGGATGGAAAGGTGTAGAGGTTCTGCCGTATCTCGCCTGTAGTCCAGATTGCGCTCCAACCAATTCTGGTCTTTTCCAATCAATGCAAAACTTTTTAAAGAGTCACCGATTTGAATCGTTTGATTGAGTCGAAGAAGCACGTCGGAAGTAAAACGATGGTCTCCATTTTGATGAATAGTCATACTGTTTTGCTTGGAATTCATGCATAAATTTTCGATATTTTCCAAGTGCCCCATATTTTCCTTCCAACTTAGCAGAATAATACGAAAAAATGTATCTCATCTCTCCAATGAGAACATACCGAAAATGTAACCGAACAAAAACTTCACTAGATGCGCTTTTCGTTAGGTGGGTTAGGGTTTATATTTTGTTCCCACAATGCCATTATGCGCAGACTCAAAATCCCGCCCCTCAGAAAATAAGGAAATGCAAATTTGAGAAAGCGCCATCGCTACAAATGTGTTGTGTGAGGAAATCTGCCAAAAAATATATCGAACGAGAAGGTGAAAAGGCAATATTTGGTGCTAAAGTTTTCAACAGTAAAATTCCAGGAAGCGGAAATTAGTGTATACAATCTATATTGCCATTAGTGTTGTCATTGGAGAGCTCGACGCGGAGCGCAATGGAAACTTCTACACAATTCACTCAGTGGTTCAGGAACGGAAAATAATTGGCTTCAAGAATCCTAGGGTATGAAGAAACTCAGAGAGGAACGGATTCAGATTTATATTAGAAAAAAGAATCACATTTGTTGCACAGCCCCGGCGTGAAGTGGAGTAAAATGTCTATTTATGCAGTTATCATTATATTGTAAGGAGAAACGAAAGGAGAAGTTTCTAAGAACGCGAGTGGATGTGACTATGAGTTGGAAGTTCTTTGAATGACTTTCTGAACATCCCGAGTTTTCAATGAAAGTAGATGTATATGAACAATTGTTGGTTTCTCATAATTTCATCACGATGCGCAGATAAAGGAAAATTTGCCTTTGTACATTTATGCAGCCCAGTATCATTTATTCGCGCAAGTCTTGCATAAACTTTTCTGATTTAACCCATTTACGCAGTTGTTTACGGAGATCGTTGCAAATTTCGCTCTGCTGTTCTCATTTTGAGAGTGCTTGATCTAGTTCATTCAGCACATATAATTCAGGATAATCAGAGCTTTTCATTCAGAACAAAAATTCAAGGCAGCCATTTTTTGATCCTTCTGAAAGAACACTTTTTCAAACTGTGCCGAACACAATCTCAACAACTCGGTTCTCGTTAACTGTCAAACTTGAGGCAACGTTCACATAATTATTGTGGAGCATACGATGGCTGGCTAATGGTTTTTAGAGAAAAGCTAGCTATGGCTGATCTTCAAGTGAATTAGAGATTGTTTGAACACCATTGCCACAAGGCGGCTCTCATAACGGTAATGATCGCAGTACTACGTGAAGTTAAAGGTCTCACTTATACAATGTCTCAACAAGAATCCTACCATTCGGGTCATTATGAAGTATGCTTTTCCGGTCTTGTTGATGAAAAGGGAAAGCACCTCGTGCTCTATAAATTTATCGGCCATGTTACTAAATTTCCGTGAACGAATGGCGATGAATAAGCAATTCCGTGATGTATCAGTTCTCGTCATAACAGTTTCGTGTTGTTCGAGTTGAAACGCTGGACGGCGAGTGATATAGTGACGGTATTGTTATAGTACTTTTGTTACGATACTCTGCGGGAAGGAGGAAGTCAGCCAGTACAAGGAAAATTTCGTTCTCCGCAGATCCTTAGCGAGGGATCGTAGGATTGATTAAAATCAACTACCAAAACAGTGAGACGAGGGTTTAACTTCCGCCCAACGATCAAAACTTTGCTTATTACTCGGCCTTATTTATTGATATCTGTAGCATTACATCATTGCTGCGTGAGAGTTAGAATAAAGAAATCTCGTCCAATTCTCCTGAAGACTGGTTATTCATCCATTCATGTGAAAGGGGCATGAGTCGGTTCTGTTGGATTATTCTTTATATTAGGTCTCCAATTAAGTTTTTGACTTGATCCAAAAATTCAAAAATTTATTTTACCAAGTAATTGAAAGTATCAGATAACATTAGTTGAAGTATTCGCCGTCTGTCTGGATGCAATTCTGCCAACGCTGCAGTAACAAATTAATTCCGCGCTCATGAAACTTATTATTCGTCGATGCAAACCACCAGTCATATCTCGACTCAAGATAGTGATGTCTCCAAACGCCGCTTCTTCTTGTCCATCCAGTGCTTCAATAATCTGAAGAGATGGAAATCGGGCGTAGGCAGATCTGGCTCATACGGCGGATGATCCAGTGCTCCCACTCCAAATCGGTCAACTTCTTCCTTATTTCCTTGGCAACGTGTGGCTTTGCACTGTCTTGAAGCATAATGAGTTAGCGACGGCGGTGACGTGAACGGTGCTTGATTGTAACGGTCCATTTGCTGACAATATTGCTCAGCGTTTCAGGGTCCGCCTGGCTTTCAACATGTCCTAATGAATCCGTCCACTTCTGTCCCAGAAAACAATCAACTTTGCTTTTAACGCAAATCGATTTGGTCTATAATCGAACCTTGCTAAACTGGTGATTACCACCGATTTGGGCGACGCTGACTTTTGAAGAAGATCCACTTCTTTTCAATGGTGGCAATTCTGTTCAAGGAAACGAAGAGCTGCGATGACGACGAAGATGAGCTTGCGCAATCTACTTTCTCTTGTTTTTTGAGCTTGTGTGAATCGTGCGGAATCCCACAGCAGTTGCGCCATTTCTTGCCTGAATCTCTCAAAATCTTCCGGATCTGCTCACCTAAACATTGGAAATCATTGACCAAGTTTTTGCTTGATAAAGTCGGATGTTCTTCAATCGCTCCAGTGATTGCTTCTCGATCAACTACACACGGTCTTCCGGATCTTGGTTGATCGGCCAAAACAGTATCTTCATTGCGAAAGTTTGTGAACCATTCATACGCAGTAATTCTACTCATAACTTGGCGGCCTTTTGCACGATTGGTGTTGTCAAATGCAGTTGGAAAATTGTGCCCCAATTGAAACTGGTAAAGCAATAAGTTGCGAATGGCTTCCCGTGACGGCTCCATTGTTGGACAAGTATGTGCCAAAATATACCAAACGATGGGCAAGAAAAATATGCTTAATATAGATAATGAAAAAATTGTTTTTGTGGGAAAATTTTCATTTTCTGGATCAAGTTCGGAAACATAGTTGGAGACTTGATAGCCAAGATAAGAACTGCTCCGTCATAGATTTTTCAAGGCATGGAATAAGATAGCACTAAGAATCCATCATTATGAATAAAATGAATTCTAACAGGACAATTTAGTTGTTGGTAAAACATTTACATCGAGTTGTAAAGCTCTGTCTCTAGGTGCAACATCCGCTTACTAGAATTCTCAACGCAATGGGAAGAAAAATGGAAGGTTTTAAAGAACGCTAAGATGACACTAAACCGATTCCTCCTTACTCACCTTGTAAAAAGTTTTAAGTTAGAATAAAGATGGATGTTTATAGAGCGTTATCAATTTCATGTCATGTTTTTACGGTGGAGACCGAACAAAATTTCTTATTATTCAGTTCGTACAGTAAAGCCCCATATCATTTTCGTAAAGCCTGCAAATTAATTCATGATACAACTTAGCTCCGGAGATGCTTGAGAATCGATCATCATAGATTTTTAGAATATTGTTTCCCTATTGTTTTCAATGGTTTTCAACGTAATGAGAGGAGAAACGGAAGGTCCTTAAGAACGCTAAGATAACACTAAACCGAGGCCTCTTTACTCACCTTATGAAATGTTCTACTCGTTTTCAGCTTTTCAAAAGTACCCAATGAAGCAGAGACGATGTTAAAGGACTTGAACGAAGCGGGAAAATGAGATCGGATTACGTATCAATAGGACGAAGACCCAGTACATGAAGAACCCATGGTGCAATGGTAATCATGTCGAAATAAATGGTTTTCTGATTGCAGAAACCACCCCGCATGTGTACCTTTGGACGTTTACTAAACATGGAAAACAACTTGAAAGAGGGATCTAGATAGAAGAAGGAGAGCAGCATGGACCGCATTCTGGCCTCTTAATGAAGTCACCGACCAGCTAACGGACCCAAGAGTTTGTGCTCATCTTTTCACTTCAACGGCCCTCCTGGCGCTTTGCTATGCAGCTGAGACGTAGGGTGATACTTTGATTGCGTCAAGACTGCTAGGAACAACTCACAAGACGCTTGAACGATGTCTTTTCAAATTGAGTTGGCGTACACAACATCTAGACGGCTGTGTAGCTCAGATCTTCAAAGTCTATCCCATCTTGGGGACTCAGAGATCTATACATCTATGGCGAAACACGGCTGGGCCGGTCATATACTGAGAAGAACGAACGACAAATGGACGAGAAAACTGTAGAGTGGATTCCAAGACATTGTATGCGTCCTCGAGGACGACTACCTACACGCTGGGCCAAGTGTTCGCTAAAAGAATTAAGAAGCTGTACTCGCAGCTCTCAATTTTTCTCAGATCACGGTATGACACTCGCAGTAGCCGCCATGCTCATATTAGACCACCGCCATGGACGACTGCGGCGCAGCAGAGAGACGAATGGAATATGTGCTGGGATTCGCGCAATCAGTGTAAGCGGACCACTCAAGTATCAAGTAAGCAAGTATCCTAATTGAAGGAGGTCGATTCGGGTAATTCAATCTTCAAAAATTCATATACAGCTTGGAATTTTATCTAAAATAACAGTTCAATGCAAATAATGCTGTTTTTCTAGGAGAAGAACTGTAAATACATCATTAAATACGATTCCCACATCGTCGTCTGTCAAAAATTAGAACTGTTCACTTGTTTGCAAAATTAGTATGCAAAATGCGATGGCGCGGAAATGGTATTTGGAAAACATTTTGCTGATGGTTACTGTAATTATTGATATTCTGATAAGCACTTATTGTTTCTTTTTTATGTATTTCGCTTCGAGTGTTTTTTTAAGAGCACTGTTCAAATTCCAATATGCCTGATAATCATTATTTGAGCCACGCATGTCAGTGGTCTGTCAAACAGGGCTGACTTATAGAGCCCGATACACATGTTTCGATCTTGCGATCTCGTCAGTCGGGCAGTTACCCTTTCTCGTCTTTTGCTAATCTCTGTGGGTGCTCCAGTCCCCACACTAAGAGTTAGCGGTGTTTTACACTCGATTGCTCTTCATATATTGAATATACCAGCCAAGAGCAATCCAGTGTACAACACTCTATGTTCGGTGAGATTTTCACTGGACATAGAGTGTAAAACGTTCGTCGGTCTAACTCTTAGTGTGAGGACTGGAGCACCCACAGAGATTAGCAAAAGACGAGAAAGGGTAACTCTCCGACTGACGAGGTCGCAAGATCGAAACACGTGTATAGGCTCTATAAGTCAATTAGTCAATTTTTCAGTTATTTCATTCATTTATATATGAATATTTTACAAGAAACATTTCTATCCATGCTGAAATCACTAGCATTTGACATATGGATGCGTTCGCACGTTGGTTCAACTTCATGACATTGATGAGTGCTAAGATGAATGGATGATGAATGTTCTGAGGTTTAAAAGATGAAAAAAGTATAAAAACACATAGCGCCTCCTCCACGTTATCGAGTAGCTTTACGCATCGATAAGTTATCACTTCTACATAAAGCAGAGTGCTTGTCTGCACAAAAATTTTTGTCCTAGACTCAATCGACTTTATTATGTGTTGCTCTGCTGATCAATTAAAATTCATTTACTTGACCGTTTCTTGCGATGTTATAATCTTATAATATACACAATAATGCGGAGTGCTCATGCAGAAACATTTGCTTCAGCCGGGATTCGAACCCAGATCTCTTTCTTTCCGGGAGCGCGTGCTGAACCGTTGCACCCATCGACTCTCGCTTGGCAAAGCACTCTTTTTACGTCACAACGCGTTATCTGTCAACAGCCAACCGTCGACGGAAATCTTTTTGCAAAGCACTCCATAATTAGGTATATTACAAGATTATAACACCGCAAGAGGCGGTCAAATAAATGATTTTCAACTGATTATTGATACCAATATCTTTCAGCACAAATGGGCTCAATGCCGATAGCTGCTGCCCCGGCAGACCGTCCACGGTTCGCTGTTGACAGATAACGCGTTGTAACGTAAAAAGAGTGACGTGCAAAACGGGCTCTGCTGATTGCCATAACTTAGGCGAGCACATATAGAATTTCATTTTTATTCTATCTTGTGCAAGAGTACGTTTTGACCTTCTTTTCTCATTAGTAGCCTAAACATAAAGGAATAGACTCTGAATTACTTAGAAGACCTGTAGAGTGAAAAGTTGGTCCTACGCTATTGTGACGACAGCTCACTGCATGACAAGTGATACGATCACCTGACGTTTCAGTGATTGAAAGTCGATTGCTTATGGCTGGTAAATCGAATAATGATACCTTTACATGAACATACAGAATTTCTTTTTTATTTTATCGCTTCTAGTGGCGGCGTGATATCACAATCATACCCATTGTGTAGAGTGACATGCATAACTCTAATAGATATTGGGTATTAGGCTGCGTCAGCGTGACTTGGTTCAATGTCGATAGCGACTACTCGTATCCGTTGACGGTCGGTTGCTGATAGACATATGCGTTGTAACATTGAAAGAGTGATGTCAAAACAGACGTCGGTAGTGCAACGGTTCGAGTACGCGCCCCCGGATAGGATGATATTCGAGTTCGAGTGCCACCTGGCATAAGTCTTGCACATCTTTCTATATCAGTGAATACCCTCATATTGACTCTTTTTTTAACACATTGTTTAAAAGAATATAACTAATCAAAACGGCATAATAACTGAGATGTATTGTTGTAAGCAAAGTCTCAAAAAAAATTCCAATATAAACTTGCTGAGGAATATTCAAAGCTTCTGAATAATGTAAGTGAGCTGGACTCTTGCTTCATCGTCTCCAAACATTTGAATTCAAGCATTCCCACAATTCCTAGTTGGAAATTTGCTGGACGGTATTTCTTTCGCATTGGCTGAACTTCCCTGTCTTTGTAAAACATTGTAATGAAGGAATGTTGCGATCACAGTTGAGTAGTTATTCTGATGCAACATGGAACCTCTATGAAAAGAAGTGAAACAGCACGAAACCGCTTACTCGTATTTATTCAGCAATCACAAAACATTCGTAAGAGGGCCGATGGTTTTACATCACCATCTTAGCTTCCGCTTTGTCATCAACCGGAAAAGAATGGATTATCATGCTCCGGATGCTGAGTTCCTTTCTAAGGAGTCGAAAATGGGTGAGACCTCTAGCTTTACGTAGTACTTAGATCACCGTCCTCCTCGGAAAGAAAATGACTACCTGATGCACTCATATGGAGCCGGAAATGGGCACATAGTAGGAAACATAAATAGTGACAAAAGATTTATAAAAATGGCTAGTTATAAAAAAATTAATCAGCGGTTTCATGGTTACCGAATGAATACGATTTTTTTACACCTTGTAGATATCAAGAGATTCTCTAGTATGATTCACTGCCTCAACACTTCAAGTTGGATAACATGTGGCTTTTGTAACCTGAGACGGTTCTCTATGACGAGTACGACAGAGTTTACACATGCCTTACGAAGGCCAGTGGTTAGCAAAAGCTAACGGAGAAAATCATGAGGGCTCAAATTCCGCCCTAAGCTCAAGGTTTTGTATATCACTCGACATTTTTAAATACATAAATATAACACCGTAAGACTGTTAAAATTCAGTAAAACAAAAAGTTCTTATAGGATTTATGTATATATATATATATATATATGCATATATACATATTTCAATAGCTGCAAGCTTAACTGAAATTTGATGCCGATATGTGCTTGCTCGATAAACCCCGTTCATGGCTGGTTGCTGACGGCTTTGATAGCTGAAAGCTTTGAATATCGCTCAGATATATTGTTGTAATATCATTGCATTGCTAGGAAAACGATGATATTGAGAGAATTTATGCCAAGTGCAGAGAGTCTCAGCAGCCAAAATAATACCTCAGACTATTTGCTTTTATGATAATCGATGTCTTCTCTCAATGTTGTGATGATCCCTCAATATTGCTTAATAGAAATGACACTGAGATATAGCCTTAACCATTGCGGAAGGCATACGTGAATTAATTTTGCAAATGTTTCCAGACCTGTTACGATCTTAAGAACAGCCATCGCTGGGTAATCAAATCAAGTTCGATGTGAATGAGCTCTTGCCGAGGATAGTGTCCCTTATAAAAGCTTTACATCTCTGAACATTTCTACTGATGTTGGCTACTCAAAAAAACAGTTGAGCACTTTAGTGACCAAGAAAGGTGTGAAAAAACGTTAACTGGTAAAATTTCTTCACGGTTACAATGAAATTTGATTTGTGTGAATTCAATCTCCTTTCAGATACCACGTAGTGACGAGTTTTTGAAGAGACATCGAGCACCCACATACTTCTCATCTGAAGGCTTACTGGCAGCTGCAGTCTTTCGCACTGGCAGAAATTTGTCGGCTTTCTAAATTACCATAGTGGAAGTGCAAAAGAAGTGCTATGGCAATATTATTCGTCAGTCAGCTGTTCAAATGGAAAAACGTGGGACTACTTAATCATCTTAAATCAGCCTTCATAAAATAATTCGTAACAGGGACGATGATTTTTCAGCTCCGCCAATGCTTTCAATTTCTCAACACCAAATGCCAAACATGGTTTATTACACTGTTTGCTTCTGATAATTTCTTAAGACTACGCTCAGATTTCGATATATTTCATAACTATCATTTGAGCCAACATGTCATGTGGTCTTTAAATAAGTTCTTGCACAGTTCGATCAAATAGTAATTATAAGACATTTGAAATTTCGAGCGTGGCTTTTAGAAAACACACGAAACAAACGGTATAATGTTCTCAAAACTCTAGCCAAAAACATTTGAGTGTATGACACTGCCAGTCTCATAATTTTCCACAAGACGGCAATTGTGCAAATCGTTCGTCGTCGCCTACTCTTGGTGTGGGGACTGGAGCACCCCGGGAGAATTGACTAAAGACGAACGGCATGCTTGATTGACGAGGCTGTTCAAGGTTGAATCACGTGTGCCGGACTGTACAAGAGTCTATTAACGGACCACATGACATGTTGGCTCAAATAATAATCATGAGATAGACTATTACGTCCTGAATACCAGAATTCTCACAAACGTATTGGAAGTAAGTGAACTATACACTTTTGAATAGAACTTTGATCACTATTGTAATGGAACTTTCATGGCAAAAAAAATGCGCCCTACAATACTTTTATTCACAAAAGGAGCATTTATCAAAGTATTTTTCAAAAGTCAAGTCAATCATTCGCATACTTCGCACTAATTTTCTGAAAAAATTGCAAATTTTGCAAAATTGGCACTGTTGATCTCATTATATGAGTGCTTAATCTGGTCCATTTAGCACATACAATATCAAAATAATCAGGACTTTCCATTCAAAGCATAAATTCAAGACTGAAATTTTTTCATCCTTCTGAAAGAACACTTTTTGGAACTATGCTGAACACAATTTCAACAACTCGCTTTTCGTTAACTGTGAATTTGTGGCAACATTCATATAATTATTGTGGAGCATACGATGGCTGGGAAATGGTTTCTGGAGAAAAGTTTGATGATGACTGCTCTTCAAGTGAATTAAAGATTGTTTTGTTTGGCACCATTGCCACAATGCGGCTCTCATAACGGTAATGATCGCAGTACTACGTAAAGTTAAAGGTTTCACTCATACAATATCTCAAGAAAAATTCTACCCTTCGGGCCATGATGAAGTATGCTTTTCCGATTTTGTTGATGACAAAGTGAAAGCACCAGATGCTCTATTAATTTATCGGCCATGTTACAATATTTTTGTGAACGCTGAATGGCGATGAATAAGCAGTTCCGTGTTGTATCAGTTCCTCGTCATAACAGTTCCGTGTTGTTCGAGGTGAACTAGAAGGCGGAGATTTAGTGACGTTTTCCGCACTTTTCCTATTCATTCAAATTCTGAGTATTTATTAGATGGAGCTTATTGACTCAAACAGAGACAGTGATTATTAGAACTAATGCTGTAGTAATAAAAAAAATCTACTTCCATTCGGAGTAGGCATTGGTGGAGGTGCTTGCAGTTGTACAAATTTGATGAAGTTACCACTACACTGATCTTAACTCTGTCATAGCAAAGTCTAATAGAATCCATTATTGACACTTTTACTAGTGAAACGGATATCGCTTCTTTCTCAATAAATTATGCGTTCATCAATTTCTCGATTGCTTATCTTAAACTTCAGTGTCAGTTGAACTTCACTTTTTACAAAACCATTTTATCACAAATCATGTGCCGAAGAATTTCAGAGCTCCGTTTTGTGTAGATTGCTCTAAAAATTTACGAAAGTGTTTACGAAATCACAACATTTTCATTGAAACATTAAACTATTAGGTGAATACTAGTAGTCTAAAGAAAGAACTGTGTCCGGTCAGGTTTAACCCTTTTGGGACCGCTTGCGTCACTCAATTTACGCGCGAATTTTCGGAGCTTTCTCGTCAACTATAGAGTTTTCGTCAAAATTTAAAAAGCCATTCGATAGCAAAAAATTGTGCCTCTGATGGTGTTTTTGGCTTTTGAAAATGTTTTTTCAGCGAATTATAGCAACAAAGAGAAAACTGCATTTTTTTCTCTGGAGTGTACAATGTGATTTGCTCTCGTGTTCACATGGTCTTTCACAGAGCAAAGATTTTTCACCGAAGTCTCACAAATCGTTCGATATGGTGATTTTAAATATATAATTATTTTTGAAATTGAAGAGCGATTGTAGGTTTTTCAAGCGCTGTGAAAACGCGAAAACTGCGTTTCGCTTCCAGAGTAATTTGCGTGCTTCACTATTGTTTATACCTAGTCTTATAGTAGAGTTTTGAGAATCGTTCGATAGTTGGAGAAGTGTAGACCTTAAAAAATAAATTGGTTTTTGATTTGATTTTTAGTGCCCTGAAGCAAGAGAAGTGAGATTAGATTTCACACTATGAGTGAACATCCAGTGTTTTTTTTCTTCTGCGCGTTTTTAAGATTATCACAGTGGGTGTTTTGGTGAATGTATAGTCAAATTCGTACCCTAGGGACAATTTATGGTCAGAAAGAATGCTATGTTACTAACGACCTTCCATAAAAGTCTTTTTTAGTTCTATCGTTCTATAATCATAAGCTTATATTTTACCTTACCAATTTAACGCGCTAATAGTCTAAGCTTAAGCAAGCAGCCTAAGCCAAAACCCAAGCAGTCTAAGACTGCTTAGCCTATACAGCAGCTTGGTATTATAAAGTGTGAGCTTGCGAAGAAAATCTTGGAGTGTCAGAGTCACTGATATTCTTCAGACTTCTTTGAGCAGAGGCGCCTCTGATCTTCGGTCGTTGACGTAGGGCTGAACATCGCATCCTTTCTCTCATTTGCGAAATACAGGATACTCCTAGCATTGACCCTTTGACTGCGCGCTTAGTAACGCCACTAAAGCAGTAACTCCTATGCATATCAAGGGAATATGGCAGTGTCCTATGTGGCATTTTTCCACTGAAAGCCTAGATTTCATTTGTCTTCATTTCCATTTTGTTACAAACCTCCTCTATGTGCAACGGTGCACTCGACGTTGCTTTTTATTGCGTCATTATTGGAGGATGGGTTTTTCACAGTAAGCTGCAGTGGATGAATTTAACGGAGTTGATGTGAATGGCATAGCAAGCAAATCTGCTGCTCGACGCTGGTTTCAGCGCTTTGATACCAAAGATCTTGACATCAAAGACAAGCCTCGCTTAGGACGCTCGACAAAGTTGAACAACGAAGATTTGATTACTGCTTGTAACGCGAACCCTTCATGGTATTTTGACCAGATCCGAAACTTGGTGGACCTATGATAAAATGTCGTAGAAAACGACTACTCTTTTTTGAAAAATAGTTGTTATAGTTTATGTTTGGAATTCATGCATAAGTCTTCAATTATTTACAAGTGACCCATTTCGCACTTTCCAACCTAATCAATTATTTATCATAGTTTCTTCGTTGATGGAGCCCCTAGCACGAGGTTGCTGAAAAAAAATATTACTCAATTAACAGACGGCGCGTTTCGTCTTTTCCAGAGCCAATGACTCGAATCGACCTTTCACCGTCTCTGCTCTCGTTTTGGATGGCCTTTGCTCCGTTGAAGTCGGAACTTTTTCGGTGAAGCACAGCTCAAATGATGAACCTAACTTAGAAAACTCTTTGCATAGAATATGAAGCCCAGGCTAATCAGCTGATTACTCCTTGGCAGTAAATTTGCTTCTGGGAGTCTTGTAGAAGTCGGTAGAAGTGGGCCAATTATGAAGAGGCTGACATCGCCGAAACGCACGATTGGTATCATCCTCGATAAGACTTCCAACATTTTCTCAGATTACATTGAATGTTTCATTAGCTATTTATGTTCATATATAAGCATCTTCCAATAGATTATGTTGATCTACGTTGACAAATACTGTTAGAATTACAATGTTGATAAGTGTCAAAAAATTGAAGCTCATTCTCCTAACATCCTATAAAATTACGCAGAGGAATCCCACAGCTTGAAATCTGGGCTTACTTTGTATCACAAGGCGAGTGCGAATGATTTAGCGCTGTCCAAAGTTGTTTCAGTCCCAACAGCGAGCTCAGCAGAAGCTCTAGATGAAGCAGTGAAGTCCATGGCCGTCGCTAATCTCATGCCGCATACAGTAAAGTCTCTTGCTATTGCTGAAACGAAATTTGGTAAGCTTGATGTGAAATAGAAAACTAGATCACTATGTTGGATTTGTTTTTTAGAAACTGCTTTTGTTCTCTTTTACTTTTTGTTACCCAATATCTTTTCGCCATTACACTTGCATTTGTAGTTTATGATAAGTATAAACTACTAGAGATGATGCCATTCATCAAAGATTAGGATCTTATGTTTGAAGTTACAGAACTTTGTTCTAACACAAATTTGTGTCTACTACCTCGACCTTGTTGCATCACCCCACATCGACACTTCCACGGAAGTCGTAGCAATAAAAATCACAACTATGTAATGGAGTCGTTCGATGCTGCTGCTGTTCACACGAGCGTATCGAATGACTCCTCCGCACTACAAACAGTTTACAAATTGCTGGTAGAAAATGGTTTGAGAATAGATATGTATGGCATGTCAGTTGGACAACTCATGACTCTTCGAGGGTGTGCCTGAGCTGTTCAATCTTTAGGTGGTCGGGAAGATATGTTGCCCAAATTAGAGGGCTGGCAATGGGGCAACGATTGGCACTAAGGCCTGCCATTGCTTTCATGCCCAAAGTGGAAGCTCCAGTTCTCAGTCGTGACGCATTACTCTGCTCTTGATACATAGATTATTGTTGTATTGTCTGCTCGACACAGGAAGAGGTGGACATATGCTTTGATTTTTTAAACAGCAATCAGAACACATTAAGTTTACAAGAGAGAAACCTAGGGAGAACTGGCCTTTATTTCTGAACACCCAAATTCACCTTTCTGAAAGCGGCTGCATAACAGAATAATATTGCAAACCAAGTGATAAAAGCATATCAGTGCACCACCTTTCTTCCCACGCCTCACATACGAAAAGGGCGCTAGTTCGAAACATGAACCAATCGAATACAAGTGTTTGTGCGGGAAGTGGAGAGAGAGGAGTCAGTACGCTTGCCACGGAAGATAACCATTTTGAATGGCCACGATAGAGCAGCCACTTTAAGCCAATAAGGATAGTTATGCACCATACATTACCAGAAGAACGATGTTTCAAACATAGACATGAAGATACTTTTGGAACTACCTTTTGTAACGAATGAACTTAGCTGGTTACAAAAGGTGTTTAAGGAAAAGTGGTCTGTAAGACTCCGCAAGAGTCACAGAAATTTCTCCTAATAGCTCACTCCGCCAATTGGTCCAGAACTGCTTGTACGACCGTTGTGCAAGACTGACATTTGTAAAGTATGCCCTAATGGTAGAGATGGAGATTGCATGAGTTCGGGTACAACATACTTGATCTCTTGCACAATAATCGGTGAAGATAATATTGGCGAGGCAGGAAGACATAGCTGCTGTTTTTGCTGATCTTTGTTTTCCGAATGAGCTTTGAAGATTATCAAGCTTCCTATTCCAATTCGGAAATTTCTGGATCATTTTATGACATATTCTGTTACACTGAAACATATGGGCTTATACTGATAAGAATAAATCAATGCCAGATAAAGAATGAGGATGAGAGAAGGAAAACGTTAGTCAATAAAAATTTTTCTGAATGAGGTACTTATTAGGTTCCACAACTCAAATTTTTCCCACAATTTCATTCGTGTTGCTAACACATAAAACTGAGCCTCTCCCAGAAATAAAGAAATTCACATTTAACAAAAAATGTCGTTACAAGGAAACTTTTGTGAAAAAACCCTCTAGGAAACATATCTATTGACAAGAACGAGGCACAAATTTCGGTGAGAATTGTTATTTGCAGTAAAGTTCTACGCAAGGGAAATCTCATTATATAGAATGCAATTTTTCCATTAACTTCCCTTTCTAGTACTGCTAAAAGGTCTCATTTCTTGATTAGGAAACTGACTGAGAGCGTTAAGGAGATTACCTGCACAATTTATCAAATGTTTCAGAAACAGCCGTGAAATTAGCTCACCAGGAGTCCATCGATATAAAAAAAGAGTGAAATGAAACGGCGGCAAATTTGTTTATAGTGAAACTGTTTGAATGTGCAAGCTTTGTTGTGAGGAGCAAAAACGTAGTTGCTAAGTTCATTAGTATAGCAAAAAATCAACTATAATTGACGAATTAGGAACGTGAGTGAGGTATAACTGTATAACTGGTAGCTTTTTTGGTCGCTTTTAAAAACTTCAAGTTTCTAATATAGGTGGGTTTACGAAGTGTTTAAATTTCTCATAATTTCTCCTTGATGTAGAGAAAACTAATATTGTACATTTCGTATAGTGAAGTCTCATTGCGTTCGCGTAATGCCTGTTGTTTCTGACTTACTCCTGCAAATGTTAGCGAAATGGTCATCGTAAATTTCGGCATGTTGTTTTCCTGTTAGAGCGGGCTGATTCAATCCACTTGGCGCCTCAAATTTTCAAGCTATGAATTTTCTTCCAAAACACCAATTCAAAGCAATTCTTGATCAGTTTTGGCGGAAAAGTACTAGGTGAAACCACATCAACTATATTCCAACATCTTTGCTTGTCAGCAATAATAGAGCATGTTCATCCCTTAATCAATCAGAGTGGAAAATACAACAATGCGGAAATTGGTTTCTGAAGAAATGTTTGCCGGTAGGAGCTAGTTATGTAATCCAAAAACTGTTCAAGGAAAACGTTTTGGCCAGCAAGGAAATCCATTGCAATGACAATGTGATGTCCTATGTAAAGCTGAATGTTTCACTCGTTTTGAATACCTAGGCGAGAGTTCTCTCATTCGAAACGTAGCATATTGTGGTTTGACTTTTATGCTCATGACATATCTAAACTACAGGGGCGCTGTGGAATGTCGGCCCTGTCATGAATTGATTACAAACGTATGAAAACTTCATTGGCTACTCCTCATTATTTGAATAAACGCTTAGAATCTATCTCTCTACGGTATAAGTACTAAATACTTCGCATTAAAGTTCTAAAAACGGGTTGAGTACTTTAAAAGAAGACGTAATTTTCCATCAGTAGAACGAACCGTGAAGGTCTCCTCAGGAACGAAGCTCCGCAGTATAAATAGTGCCTCTTAAGCCATCGAAAAACTACTGTAGGCTCAGCGAAAAATCTGTATCCAGTAAAGAAATTTCGAGAAACGCGGTGTTCCGAGAATGTTATACTTGCCCCATAAGTGCTTAGGAAACAGTACCATTGGGGTGTAAGGTAGCAGCGTTTCCATAATGGGGCTTATCTGTGCTATATGTTTATTTGACCCTAACGTTCCATCGTAGATAATTGTGATGGCTATTTGCGATGCTAAAAGTAGTAGCTTTTCTTTTGCCTAGTAAGTTTTTTGTTGCTTGACTCGGGACGTGATGTAGGCACTGTCAAAGAAGATTCGAAGGTTTAAGATGGAAGGCGATTTTCTCTAAATAATTTTGTTTTCGTATACATCTAATACACTGTGGCTGTCAATTTCCCAGCTCTAGACATTTGCTCCTCTCCAGTGGTACGGAGCAGATATGAAACAGTCATCTATGTAGCAATAACTGGCCAATATCTAGGCTTGCATGTGATTGTTCACCCACTACTAACGCTGTTGACAACGCCAAGGCTTTGTGCCGATCGTCGCCAACTGCGAAGAGAACCAACTAAGGTAGGCATGCACGCCACAAAGAAAACTTGAGCCTTATTGGCTCTCGTTCGGCCCACTCGACGATTAACAAGACGACAATTGATAGCAAGAATCTTCAGAAGCATTGACGCGTTTGGCTCAGAATGGCCATTCCAGAAATCGTGAAGTGTGGCAAAAGTACAAATGTCTTCTTCACTTCTAGAATTCATCCGTACGAATGCGCTTTCGTTATGGTAGAAATATCAAGAAATACTTTCAATAACAAATGATACACTAATAAGCAGTGAACGCCTATTTGTGAGCCATCTTGCGACTTCAAAGGATGGTTGAATATTTTTCATTTCTACTTTTGTTAATGAAATCACACTGCGGGAGTGAAAATATTCTTGAGAGGTCAGGTCTACTCATACTTATTCACTAGCGCTCAAGACATGGATGCCTTCGTATGCTGATTAAATTCTTGGTAGCAAACAGGAGGTAGAATGGGGAGATGAAGAAAATTGGTAGATTCAGAGACGAACGGAAAGTATGATGGAAAGTGATTGCTTTTCAAAAGCTATCTAGTCCTCATTATCTCTTCAAGAACGCTTATTTCGTAATAAAGTAAACTGGATGTTTGGGTTGAACTTTTAAGCAATTTTTTTTCGGATACCAGCCATTCATTTAGAAACGCAGAGGATTTTTTTTACGGATTTCGAAGTACGGTTTTGGACCAGCGCATGAGGACAGCACAAATGATTTGTTGCATTATAAATTTTATTAATCACCATCAACGTAAGAATGTTCAAAGTCGATACGTGCTTATCCGACCACACTTATTGGAAATTAGTTGCTTACAGCTACGGTAGAATATGTTAAAGAAAGATTGATTTCAGCGGTAGCACGCGCTCTTATGGATAAATTTAAGGTTAACTCTAATCTTATGTCTAGAATTCTGCATATCAGCCAGTACTCTTAACTGCATATAAATCGTATTATTTATTTCAATATGAAAACCGATTTTTCTGACTTTGACTTACTATTCAATCATGTACTTGGTGTTGATTGTTAGTAGCATAAAATTGTTGACACCGCTCACAACTTTTTGCTACAGGCTCAAACAGTATAAAATGCATTTTTTACACTATAATATTGCGTATGAATACTAAACTTCATTATCTGTATATTCTTTTATTGAACAAGAACATATCCATATATCCTCAACAGTTTATTAACCTTGATAGGTGATAGTAGGCAAAATAAGATAAAATAAATATAGAAAGAGGTTTTTTCAAACGCTTTACATTTGGGTTTGCATTATAGCCGACGTTGGCAGGTGCCGAGAAGAAGTGCAACGCAAATGGACCCTATACCAGCAGACGTACCGCTCTATTCAGCACACCATGCCACATGTTCCATGACCAATTCGCCAAATTCGCCATAATGATGTTCGTGGTCTACAAACATTTTTTTCCAGAACAAAGTTTTGAAAACAAGTACATGATTCGAACAGTTAGACTTCCTGAAATTGACAGGTGACCCTTGCCCGTAAATAAGAAATATATAAGTTTCACTGACATCTCTTTGAGTCACTCGATGATGAATGGGATAGCAGTTGAAACAGCTGACTTCTCAGCATTCCTCAACAATGTCCACACTGTGCAAGCTGTTTATGCAGAGCGCCTTCAATAGCATTGATAAAGCAGTGGGCTCAAAGCGAGTATCTCAGAAAGAGTGCTGAAGTATGTTGTGAGAATGAGATGCTGTTACTTCTCATTTTGAACCGCATGAAGGGACTCCTTCGTGTGGAAGCAGATTCATTTAAGAATGCTCTGAATAATCAAGATTTTTCGCTAAGTACTCAAGATTCCGTCGTATGTCTTCTTACAACTTCACAAAAAGTCTGAACGCTTCACGTCTTCATATTTGTTGCTCCAATCCTGCAGCAAATATAAAAGAAACTTTATGAGAAATAGATCTATTTCGATAGTTATTATTACTGGAGGTATGAATGTCCCCATAGATTCATTTAGCTAAATGACACTGAACAAAGGCGAAGATTGAAGTGTGATTAAGATTGTTAAGTTCAAGAGCTAAAAGAAGAAGATATGAGCGGACACAGGAAGTTTGTCAACGTTATTTAATCGGTTTGAGCCTCCAGAAGTAACTGCTCCTTTGTAAACCGTGTGTGTGTGGTGTGTGTGGTGTGTGTGGTGTGTGTGCAGTGTGTGTGTGTGTGGTGTGTGTGTGTGTGTGTGTGGAATATTTAGATATTTTATACAGATACGAGAGAGAACATGGTTTTTTATCCACGGAATGGAATAGGGTTTTCATAACTTTTTCAAGTGCGGCATTTTGATTCGGCTCATCCATTATGCATATGATTCATCGCCCTACAAATTTCACTATTTTACATAAGTCAACCCATTTACTGTTTAGTAATTTGCTGCTTTGGAAAAGTATTATTAAATAAAGGCTAAGTAGATACACAGTATGCCACAAATTGCCTGCAACTGAGTCCGTGTTCTAGCCAACGGTTGCGAATGCCGAGAAGTAGTGTGAAGCAAACGGACCCGATGCCAACATTCGAACCGCTCTGTTTAGTATACTTTGCCACATGTCTTTCGACCAGTTCGCCATGATGATGTTTGTGGTCTGCAGATACTTCTCTCCTAGAAAAGAAGTTCCAAAAGCGAGTAAGTAGTGCTAACCGTGAGACTTCCTGAGATTGACAAGTATTTGGCATCGATTGCTCCGATATTCATGTCCTTGCCTAGTTCGCACTTGTGCGCTAATTCCTTTGCAGTGCATAAGGCAGTTACCGTGTTACTGACGACAATGCAGTGTGGACGTGGTGTCTTGCTGGCGTCTGCAGGAACTGCAAGGAACCTTTTAGTCAAGTGTTTATTCAAAACAAAAAGTGAATAAAGTGCTCGAAATAGTTTTAGTAAGTGAATTCTACGTTTTCGCCTTTTTGTATTACTTCATAATATGATGACTCATGTTAAGAATTGCGTGTCGAAACTTGAACAAGGTTTCAAGTGTTCCATCAATACTCCTTTTTGACATTGTTTATCCATCGGTATAAGTGTTATGCAACTAATGCTTATTTGCAATGACCACGATATTGCCGCATGTAATTCAATTCAGTCCAGTGCATAAATCAGAGCGCCTCATTTTTCTGATATAAACAGTCAAGCCTTCAACACTGCTTTTTTGAAAATACGAATATCTTCCATATTTGTTGCTGTTTTTAGCGCAATCGAAAAGTCGATGCTAGGAGTATCCCGTATCTCGCAAATGAGAGAAAGGATCCGAAGTTCCGACCTATCCAACGATCAAAAATCAGAGACTCGGTTATACACGCCAGGATAGCGAAAATAAGGTGGGCCAGACATGTCATGCGCTTCAACAACAAACGCTGGAAGACAGCCGTTACTTACTGAATTTCTCGAGATATCAAGCCCTCTATAAGAAAATGACCGACTCGATGGTCCTTTCTCTTCAGGAAAACCTAGAACTTGTGATAGTCAACGAATCCCTTGAGCGAGGAGAATTCAGCGGGTTACTCTTGTACTCGATAGGAAAATGGAAGTGTTGCTGGTGCCCTCTCAAATCACTCAGAGATTAACGAGACGACGGACGATAGGTGACAGGTAAAAATTTCGCTTTGGCTGAAGCATAAGGTGTCCACCGAAAATATCAATTATTAATGAGGATGACTTCAGCTCCATAGACAAGAAAGTGATAGAATATCTTGATTTGTGGAAGAAATTTTAAAATGACAAAATATTGGATTGTCCCACAAATTATTCGTTCCATTCAATTGTTTTTCTATTCACAAATATTAGTCGAGTATTGTATATCGAAGGCGACCGAAGAGATAATCACCACGGTTTGGACTAGGCTCTGCTTCCGATAGGACTGTAAGCCACTGATACAAGTGTTTCGACGAAGGTGATAAAAGTTGCTGAAGTCAGCCTCAGTCTGCTCGGCCAGTTAGCCTCGACGAAATCATTACGAGCTATAAGCTGGTAGTACATCGGGATGATAGTACTGGGGATTTGAAGCGAGTACTTGATTACGGCCATAGCACCATCGCTCGCCATTCAAATGAAATTCGCGAAGCGAATACTTGGTATTTACCTTGTGCTTCAAGCGACAACGACAGCGTTCTACGGACGACCATTTACGAAAGTCGGCCCTGTATAACAGACTACATGCGTGGCTCAAAAATGATTATATGGTCTGATCGAAAGTCTTTTGCTGTGACCGCAAAGGCAGG
Organism: Parelaphostrongylus tenuis; assembly: GCA_019055375.1. Taxonomy (NCBI): domain Eukaryota; kingdom Metazoa; phylum Nematoda; class Chromadorea; order Rhabditida; family Metastrongylidae; genus Parelaphostrongylus; species Parelaphostrongylus tenuis. The sequence continues at coordinate 83,755 of JAHQIW010007135.1, forward strand.
ACTCTCCTACTCGATCATTACTGAAGATGAGTACTGGGTCCATTGCGAGTACAATACTTTCCACGTCTACTGGGTGTCTTGAGGTGAGGATAGCAGCTCAATCAAAGCCTAGTTTCCATGCTCAAAAGATTATTCTACCGGCTTTTAAGACTGGCGAGGCATGCCATTATAGAATTGCTCGATAATATGCAAACAATCAGTGGCGATGTCTACGTGAAACACGTCTGCAAGCTAGCTACAGCAGAACAAGAAAAGCATCCGAAGCGGCTCACTGTTAGCTCTTGCCAGGGTAACGTTCAACTTCATATTGCAAATTTGATTCGCCCTGTTTTGGAGGAATTGGGCTGTACTACAGCACCACATCCACCGTTAGCTCTTATATTGCTCTACAAAACTCTCCAGCACCCTAAAAAATACTTGTGGGGGAAAAAATTTTGAAGACCGCAACCAGGCGAAATGCCATGGTGTCTTTTTTGATAACCAGCTAAAGTCCTGGGTGAAAGGCATCCAACCTTTACTTAGCAAATAGCTACATATAGATGATTCTAATTATGGCTGTGTTGTTTTTTGATTGATTTCTTCAGATACATACGGATCAGTCGACATAAGCATTAGATGGCAAGGAAATTATGTGACAGCGCAATGCAAGTATTTCACTTTCATGGCACTTTGATTAACTATGGAAGATTTTGTTAGCTTCAATTGCCGCTTCTACATCAATATCTCCGAAAAATCGTACTCCATTATAATGTTCTCTCTCGGGGCAAATTAATGGTAGATTTGAATGATTCTCTTTTCCGCACAAATGTCAATTTCCTCGAAAGACTAACACGACAGGAAATCATATAGCGATAGTCCGTAAAGGCACTTTCAGTCACTTTTTTAGGTGCAACGCCGCATTTGAACTCCACTTCTTCTTCTCCTAATGGAGTGGCATCTTTTCTTAAATCATCGATCACAGTCTACAATTTACTTCTGATCTCATAAAGCGACTTCGAGAAAAGCTTGAACTTTTCCTCAATGCCACGAATGTTGCCGATTCTTTCTATAATTTTAAAATGGTCTTGTTCGGGTAGCCCTGCATTATCATTGCAAACGCAGCCAGTTTCTAGGATTGGAAGAATATCTCAAGCATGATTGGTATTAGTTTTCCGCATTCAGAGAAAGAGAGCTATTTGTTCGTGCGGTCGAGATTGGATTTATAGCGTTTTGGACAGGTTTTTTATCAGTTAACGAACTAATCTGTCTTACCTGTTGATGCTAACATTTTAATAATAGATAATTATACAAAAGATGTAATGAGGCGCTCAGTAACCCTGAAATACTCAAAAAATTGCAATAAAAATGATTTCAAGTCGATTTTCTCACGACATACTCCTTCACTTACACATCCCAGTCGGGTCAACGGTTACAGTCTTGCATTCCAAGGGATCATAAGTAACTTGAACAGTCAGCTGACTCAAAATCATTGAAAATTAGAGCGTCAGGAAGACCTGCGTTACGACCTTCCTGTTCGAGAACATGAGTGACCTGAGGAAAAAGAATTCATATCACCTGATGAAAGTTTCTCTGGAAGCATCTACAAACAATTTGTGTTGAGCTATACTAACAAATGATATTGAAACTAGAATGATGATAAATGTCAGAAAATGTCGGTCACTTACTACACTTTCTATTCAATCACGAAAAACGAAAGTGTAGTCACATATTTGCGAACTTACTGTTTGCATTACAAGACGAGATACGAATGATTTAGCGCCATCCGAAGTAGTTGCAATCCCACCAGGGAGCTGTGCAGGGGCACTAGTTGAAGAAGTGAAGACCATGGCCGTTGGTAATTTGAAACCGCTCACAGTAAAGTTTCTTGTCATTGCTGCAACGAAATTGCTAGATTTGACAGCGTGGAAGAGTCGCGTCATTGCTTGATTAAGGTTTTCGTTTTCCTCATAAATGCCGTAGAATACTGGTTGAGCACATTTTACAATCCCGAGGATAGCGGGGCTGGAGAACTTTTAGGAGAATGGTGGAGAAGGGAATCACCCAATGATGAGCTGCACAGAACATTAATAGTCGCTCGTGCACAGCCCTCTTTCCCTCATACTTTTCTAGGATTGGGTTTCTTTACTATTTACTACTCAAAATCCTTCCATCATTGCGTACACTAAGACTGTTCATGTTCATAATAACCAATAAAGTATTAGATATAATGTATCCAACCAGAATTCAGATTCTAGAGATCAAAATTGCAAAATTCTCAACTGATATTAGATTTCTTTTCATTACCTTGACCTTGCGGCATCACTCCGCATCCCAGCACTTCTGCGCCAATGGCTAGCAGCAAAATCATAAGGGTCGAAAGCCTTTCCATATTCTTAGGCGAGCCTTTCCGTCGATTTGTTTTTTTTTTAAATTAAAGTACTTTAGATTCATTTCTATGATAAATCCGTTATCGAGAAACATGTGTTTATAGATCAATCAGAAAATGTTTATCAGATGATGAATGATAACAAGAAAAGCAAAATGTCGACAAAAAAAACTTCATTGGATGCGCCATTTCGTCAAGGCACTGCTTCAAATCTGTCTCTAACAGCTCCTCCGTGATGCTGGGACATGAAATCCTAACATTCTTGAAGACAGAGTAATGCACATTAAGCAAAACGCCGTCCTTACACATGCACTTTTGTGGGAAAATGTGTCAAAGAGCACTTCGACTGACAAAAACGAAGCACAACTTTGATGTGAAGTGGTTTTTGGCAGCAGAATTCGAGGAAACTGAAATCTCAATATCTAAGCCACACCGCTTCCATTAGCTCACCGCTGTGCTATTACAGTCAAATTTCCTTCGTTTATGAAGCAGTCAAATGAAAGCAGAATAAGGATTTCTGCAAAATTTCTCCAACGAACTCAAAGCATGTTGCATTCAATAACACCAATGATCTCTCACCATAATGGGAAGTAAAGAAAAGGAGCGTCAAAATTAGTGATAAAGAAATTCTCTCATTTAGGTGCAAAGCTCTGCCGTGAGGCGCAAGAGAGCATCTCTTTATTAGAAGTACCATTGTATTGAGAGAAGAAATAGAAGAAAAGTGGACGTTCTTAAAAGTTGGAGTAAGGATGAAAACGAGGTGGGACCGCTTTGGACAACTTTTTGAAAGCTTTAAGTTTATAGAAAAAGTGGATGTTCATGGAGGACGTTCTCAGTTTACGCAAATTTGCACGTTTTGCAAAGAAAACAAAAACTGTTATTGTACAATTGGCATAGTGAAACAACATTTCATTCCTGCATTGTGATCAAAACTTTATAAGAATTCTAGGTGCTGTTTTCTTACTTTGGATGGTTGAATCGGCCATTCATAGCATCCAAATTAGAAAACAATCAAGGTTTTTTACTCCAGAACAAAGTTTTAGAGCGAATATTGCCTAATTTCATTAGAAAAAGCACAGTGTGGAACTCCGTTAGACGCGATTACAATATTTTCTTTGTCGATAGAAGTAGAACGCATTCTTCCGTTCAAAGAATTACCGTGGAGCACGCATAGGATGGCTCGGAAATTGTATTCTGAGGAACAGTCCGATGATAGCTGCTCCTTAAGTGCATTTATAGATTTAGAAAAGATTTCTGCTCTTATATGGATCTCATCACCATAATGAGCAAAGTATTAAATGAAGTTGAAAGTTTCAATTTCTATCAACATCTCAGTAGGAATTTATCGCCGGAACGTGATAAATTATGTTTTATCATTTTGTTGATGGCATGTCGAAGCCATCAACGACGCTGTGGAGAAATCGGTCCTGTTTAGAATTTTTAATGAAAGACGAATGAAGATGAATAAGCAGTTGCGTGCTGTATCAGTTCCTTGTCACTGCAGTTCCGTGTTGTCAGCTGAACTTCTGATGACTGCACTTTCAACAAGATATTGTAGAAAACCAGTGAAACTGAACCAATGCGACAAAGATGCTTTTGTTAGTAAGCTTTTAGTTGAGAATCGTAAGAGTGTCTGATTCTCTTCAAAATGTAGTGATTCCTGTGGTCAACTGAATTGGTATAAAATCAAACAGATAATTACTTCGTTTTGACGTGCATACGATTGTCCCTGTTTTTAGGTTTCCGCCCTTTTCCCATTTATCGGAGCTTATCAACAACTTTTAGAGTACCCAAATAAGTTAAGTTATGTGTATAACTTTTGCATCAGGTGGGACTCGCTAAAATAAAAAGAATTCTATTTCATCATCCAATACTCAATATCTGTCAGTTTGACTGGGTTCAATGTCGATATCGTATACGTGGACCAAACCGATGACGGTTGGTAACTAACAAATAGATGCGTTGTAGCGTAGAAAGAGTGGTGACAAGACAAGTATAGGCAGGGCAATGGGTTAGAGCACAGGCCCCGGACTGGGTGAAATGCGTTCGAGTCCCGACTGGCACAAAGGTTATGTACATAACTCAACATCATTGGATCTATTTATGATCCAAAATTATTGAAAGTTATTGAGACTGGCAACATACGTAGTATACATCATAATCTTTGACCACCTATCCATTGAATTTCAATTTTGTGTCGCTTTAATTGCTTTTGGGTATTGTAAACAATGAAAATAATCGTAAGTTTAAAATTTTTACCGTAATATCATTCGTATAAATTGTTACAGGTGACTAAATACCAAAGACAGTAATGCGTAATAGAATTTTATTCTCTATAAATAAGAGTTATACATATGAAAGTGTAGAGATAATTGTGATATATCACAGCGTAACAAGAAACCATACTTCATTGAAAGATAAAAAGCCTAATCAAATAAGAATGTATTATTTTGTTCATACCAGCCGCAAGCCATCGAATACAGGTGAACTGTCAGTGATAATTTCACTTGACAACATTCCACTTGACAACTTTGACATACTCCTCGGCTCTCTATCTCGGCGAAACCTCCGAAACATGAGTGTCCCAAACTGCTATCACGACGAATTTGTATCCAAACATTGAAAAAAGGCTAGAAAAATATTCTCAAAATCACCTGTCACCTTTACCACTGGCGTCAGTTAACCACGGCACTGCCGGAGTTACTGCTCTGCTATCATTCATTAAACGAAATAAGGTGTTGGATCTGTCAGTGAGCAACCTTCAAAGGGTCTGATCTGGTAAGCACATATGGTAAACACGATTAAACTGAAAATCAGTGAATATATGTATCTACATAAATCTTCCCTTTCATTGCCTCTTCACATTGTTATCAAGTTATAATTATCATCCGTACGTCTGCCTTTCCACCTGCGTTCCGGTGAGCCTCGATTGATTCAAACGAACATCACTAAAATTTCCACTTCACTATATCGCGTTAAGGAAGAGTGGGTCCTCCTTGCTCTAGAAAATCGTTGAGCATGATATTTCTAGGCTTCTCGTAAAGATATTTAATTATGTGGTCGGTGGTCTGCCTATGGTGAACTTGACGTCCCCACAGAAGCTGTTCGGTAACGGCTCTTGGTCACTTGTTGACGTTAAAACACCACACCCATACCTATCCGCCCACGTAATCGCCGAAAGTTTGATGAGTAAAACGGCTCTTTTCGATCGATGACGTAGACCAGGGCTTCAACTCCTTTCTCTCATTTGTTACGTACGGGATATAGTAGTGCCGATTGTTCAACATCGGGTCTAATGAGGCTAGTGATCTTTTATGCTGCTTACGTAGCGACATGTTTTTTGAAGCATACTTCAGCACGTTGACGTCCATGTGAGACGTTTCGTCCTACTCCACGCGACGTCAAATCTCTTCTGTTACTGTAATGGCGGCGTCGCACCCCGCGAGAAAGGCAGTGAATCTCGTGAGGGGGCAGACTCCAGACAACATGATGGATGCGGGGGGATGATCACAGATGGTTCCAAGAAAGCATCTCCATCATGAAATGATAGAATTTCAAAGTAAAACCTTCTGCAGAAATATTTTCAACAAATTGAAGATCTATATCTTTCATATTTCACTTACATTTCTTATGTTTCATGGACAAGACTATATAGTTAATTGATAACATAATGAAAATGACTATAACAGTAAAATTATTATGCTTTCGGTAATGCTAATGATTACGAAAGTGATATTAATGCCACTCTTTTGAGCTGTTTGTGAGTTCTGATAAGCGCACTTACACCGTGCATTCCATTCAATGCAAATGCACTGCATTGACCAGCAGTCGAACTTGTAGCTGGTAAAATGAATTATTTTTTCATCTGATATTGAATGAGCGAAAGTGATAATGATAATTATGGTGACAATGATAGTGAAAGTGATAATGATGATGGTAGAGCACGCGTCCCCGAATAGGATGAAACGTGGGTTCGATTCCCGCCTGAGGCCGCGTTTTTGCTCACCACTCAATTCTCTTAGGTATATAGAAAACATCATAACAATGCGAAATGCATTGAAAAATACTATGAATGATGATAGTGTTAGTGATTAGTGATGATAGGGGTTTGGACGATAGTGAGAGTGATTAGTGATAACGATGATAGCGATAGTGGTGATAGTGATAATGATGACAGTGACAAAGATCACAGTGATAGCGAAAGTAATAGTGAAGGTGATAACGATAGTAATAGTGATAGTGGTGGTGATAGTGATAGTGATGGTGGCAGTGATAGTGACGTTTTTATAATCAGTCGATAACTTGAAAAATCTCGATTTTAATAGTGAGCTTGTTGTGTGGTAAGATTTTCCTAGCACGTTCTACTAATGAATAAAAGATACCGTCTTGCACTTAGTCTGAGCGGATGTGATGCTTGCTATGGTATTGTCACCTGGTTTGGCTTACACCTGACAAACCTAAGTAACGAATTAACTGCAGTAGAATACTTTGACCTCTCAGTGGGTCTTCAAGGTTTCCGTATAGCATGGAGTTATCGAAGTGTGACGGTCATCAGCATAGAGCAGCCAGGGAGCAGGAGACGTACGAGAACTAACCAGTGGGTCTAGTGATAATTTTTGAGCTATGTAGGTGGCAATATTGCGCTGTATAAATGCCCACAGTCACACAGACTACGTGTATAGCTCAAAAATAATTGTCAGGCATATTGAAATTTGAACGTGGTCTTGAGAAAACAAAAACCGTAATCAATGAGTCGTCTGCCAGAGTGTAACCAAGATTGATGGCTATGAAATGCTATAATATATTTTTACTGAGTATATAATTTAACATTTCAATCATTGACAGAAAAAATCCACATGCAAAAATAAAGTCGACCTGTTTGCCAATTACTATTGAGTTTCAAATTGAATTTGAAGAGAAAAAACAGAGAAATGATATCCAAACAGCTAAAATCTGTAGAGTCAGAAGGATGGAAGTAGGTTGCTTTAATTTCAAGTAGTGGAAGTACTGGAAATTTTTACGCAGGAGAGCTTGCAGCCGGAGAGAAAAATTTATGCTAAACAGAAGCCAATAACGAAAAGTGGCCATTGCATCTCGTGTGTTGACATGCACTCTTATCACCAATTGATTCCATACAAGGATGCTATGAATGAGGAGTAACAATGATAACTGAATGAGCAAAGCGTTCACGTGTCAACTTTTACTACTGCTAACTAAAAGCACGCGTTACCTGTGATATTGAAGCAAAGATTACAATGACTTACGGACAATGCACATGGTCATTGGAGAACTCGGAAGTATTTTCTTCTGATCTCAACTAAGTAGACATTTCGCTAACATTTCTTGAATAACTGTGATGCAAAGTACTGTTGATACCTTCCATCGGTAATGTTTCCAGCAAGGTGTAATCTGCACAAAAAGAAAACAATACTGATTAGTTCCCTTTACAGTCTTAATCAACGATAGCTTGAATTTAGATTGTGTGACAACACAGTACAAGTATATAGTATATTTAACAAATGAAAAATTGATTAACCTTGCGAAGCTCAAAGTGAAAGTCTTGGTAGATATATGATGCAGCATCGACTAGATATATAGTATAATTTACTTCCGTAAACATCAAACATGTCTATAGGAATTTGCTCATTCCAGAACCTAAAAATTGCACCTAAAAATGAATTTTTCGCTAATCTTCACGCTGCCCTGAAGCCAAATCTAATTACTTTGATCAGGGATAGATAGAAAACATAACCTCCCGTATTTGACATTCAAGCTCATCCGATGTCGTGAGTTTGGTCAAGTAGATTTGCTCCTTTAACTGAACACAGTGAAGAAATTCGTGCGCTGTTAAGTCAGAGTTTCTGACTCGCCGCTGTGGCAGTACAGTAGATTGTCTTCTAAAGTAGAGGTCTATCATTACTCTACTAGCAACATTAAAGCGACGTAGAAAGCTCCATCTTTCAAAAAAATTGCTCTCTCACTATCCTCTCGAGACTGATATTTGATGAACTAAATATTGCTATTAGGTCTCCAACTATGTTTTCAAACTTGATGCGAAAATTCGAAATTTTTCGAAGTACTCGAGTATATCAAATAACATCTGCTAAAATATTCTCTGTTTGAATGCAATTCCGCTATCGCGCTTTCAACAAATCATATCCGAGCAGATCCGGAAGATTTTAAAAGGAGCAGGCAAGAATTGGCGCAAGGTAGTTGGGTTCCATTCGATTTCACAAGGTTTACTGAAGTTTCTGAATGTTTTAGGAGTAGAGTGCATTGCGCGTTTGTACTATTAATGTTATTGCTACATCAATGTAAAGATAATTAGGTGTCATCAGTGTGCTCTGTCACGGGTAACGTACCTCATGGAAATCCTGTTTCAGCTCTCGATCATGCGACTAAAAGATCCCATCTTCCGAACTTGGGAAGGTAATAACAAACGTGTTGGAACTTCTTCTCAATACACGAATGCCAGCGACTACTTGCTATAATGAATTATTTGCACTCATCCAATTAACATTATCTTAAGGTTTTCAATGACTCGCAATTAGCATCGTTTGTCACGACTATAAAAATTTTCAACATTTGCCAAACTCACAAGCAGAAATGTAGATTTCGGTCAATGATGTTTGAGAACAAGTCAGCTCAAATGACGCAAAATTAGTGGAAAAAAATGAGCAAATAATAACGCTCGATCTTATGTTGCAAAACTGATCGAAACCATCATGAAGAGCTGGAGGCAGAAAGCTTTAAATAATTCCATTCTTTTCGCCTTACTCTCCCCACATGGCATCGTCAGATTATCGCTTGAAGTTACCAAATCCAGCTTACAAATTAATAGATTCGAAAGGAATTTTATCAAATTTTGCTACTTATACTTACCAAGTTTCTTCAGTTTTTCTTATTAAATTTTTCTTCTATGGCATTCACATATTACTCAAACATTGAAGACTTTCAAACTCAATAATAGGAATCTATTTGGAAAAACATTAGTACAGAATCGCTTCGTATTGTTTGGATTCTTCAACCATTGGAAACGGCAGAGTCATATTGTCACATCTAAAACAAGAATGGATTCTTTTCTGTTCTCGGGCACGGATTCTAAAGGTAGGTTTTTTATACAGCACTGCAGCATTGAAAATCAGATGATGTTTCACAAGCGCCGCACGCTTACTCTTTTATCGCCCGTATGTTTTCTTAGTACAGAGCTTCTCTTCCGATTACTGCAAAATCTTTATACAGTGTGAATCTAAAAAATTGTTGATACACGCATGTTTTTCAAAACTGCATTCTTAAAAAGATGTGGCAAAAATTGCAATCATGTTTCACAAGCAAAACCAGCTATCGCATGTGCTTTCACAGTACAAAACTTTTCCGTCAGAGTGATAATAATAGTGCAATAGCGGATATCTCAAAAATTTCGAAAATGTAGTTGATATTTAGGAAAAAAAACTCTAAAATCTGTTTGATAAGCGCCGTGTGTCAGCACGCAGATTTACAATGTTTATTTGGGAATTTCTCTCCATTTTATAGAAATTTCTGAGACCTTTGTATTGAAATTATAGGAAAAATTTTGTTCTATCGATTTAGGTCTTAGATCTTTCATTTACATTCCGTGTTTTCAGGAGATTTCCTTGCCTAGCCTACACCTTCAATCAAACAGCCCTAAGTCTAAAGGCGAAAAGCATTAAAACGTGCAGGGGTTATCTTTGAGTAGCAGAGTGGCATGTTTTATCTAGAAATTTTGCCAAAGTGGAGAAAATTTCTAAAATAAGTGACAAAACTCGCCCTCACCTGTGGATCACCCGTGCTCGGTCCGTCGATCGCGCTATCGGTCCACAGAAGCTCAAACAGCATAGCAAACAAGCAGTTCATTGATATGTTTGATTCTCAATCTTATTTTCCCTAGTACAGTGCAGTAAGATGGTTTTTCCAGGAAATGAGCACATTGTTGTAATTACCGAAGCTCACTTTGTCGATTGACTACTTACGTACTAAGGAAAGAACTTTGTCGTGCTAAGAGATACGTGTATGGGAAGCACAAAATTTATTTTTCTACACCGTCTTAAGAAAGCTTTCCTAAAAGCGAGCGCACTTACAAATTCTTCAGAGTTTTTGCTACCAAACGACTTTTAGGTACTCAAAAAAAGAGCCTCGTTTATCGAGGAGGTCTCTTAAAAATCCGCACGATAGAAGAAAACCAACAATGCTTTGCATATTAGGCGTATTTTAGCAAAATAGGCTAGTACATCATCGTTGAAATGAGATAGCTACCTTTACAGCATTGAAGATATTAAAGTTATTCTTAAACCATAAACTACAAATCCATGTCCTATTCAGTCGATCTTATAAATCAAAGCTTACACATCTTATCCGTCTTTAATACATAGTTAGTGCCTTGCATTTGAAAGATCATATTTGATCTGAACCATGAGTTAATTCAAAATGCCAGAAACCATAACATAAAAAAGGCCTGCGCTAAGACCTCGCAGTTCAATAACATCAATCATCTGAAAGGCGACTTTTTTCAGCTAGTACGGTAGTAAATCAAGCAATTTGTTGACAAATTGTACTAAAACCCTAAGCTGATAAGCACTAAAATACTTGTACTCACTTGGTCTACCCTTCATGAAGTCTCAACGATGAAACTTATAGTCGGAGATTCGCAATCTCAAAGTGTTCTCATGACAAGATGAGATACAAATGATTAAGCTCCATCAGACGTAATTGTAACGCCACCAGGTAGCTGATCAGGAACACTAGCTTAAACGGTGAAAACCATGGTCGTTGATAATTTGGATCTACTCACAGTATAGATCTTCTTCATTGCTGCAACTAGATTAGACAGTTCTGCGTTTTGAAATAGATAACGAATTTCACTCTGCCGACAGTATGTTTCTAGGGCCTATTTCATTCCAAATCTCACAGTAATCAGAAAAAATTTTCTGACAGTACATCTAGAGTGAGACACTTTATGGGAATTGAGATAGTACTAGGGATGATCTCTCCTACTAAGGCTTAGAATTTTATATTTAAAGGGCAGAATTTTCGAGATAACATAATTTTTATCTATTACCTTGACCTTATGGCATCACTTCTCATCCCAAGACTGACGCGATTGTGCGTAGTAGCGGAATCAGAAAAGGTGGCAATCTCTCCAAGCTTACGAAGCTACTGATTAATGATTCTATAGAAGCAAACTAACAACATAGGACTTGGCACACAACACTTATAGTCAGTGACGTCTGTAGTGCTCCAAAATTTCCAGCCCATCCTCTTTCAGATAAGCTTAGAACGTCTCAACATGTTTGTCTTAAGTAGAAACGTTCCAGTCGATGTTAACAGTCTGGCGCCCACCGTTGATAGGCAAGAGGCGTCGCACCGTCGCTTTCGCGGCACTCGCTGGCCGTGGCATATGCGTCTCTGTGCGCAACTGTCGCTGTGCCTGCTTTCTCTCGCAGCATGCGCTTTCAATGCACGCCGCCGTCTCGGTAGGTGATTGAGACTGTGGAAAATTTAAGAGTGACATTGAAGGCAGGCGACAATACGCTGTGCGTATGGACAACCACTTACTAGGTTGCTGTCACTGGCACTGTCATTACCACTATCACCATCATCATCACTATAACTTTCGCTATCACTGCCACCGTTTCTCTATCACTATCACTATCGCTATCACTATCATTATAATCACTATCACTATAACTATCATCATTTTCACTGTTTCCATTATCACTGTCTTCATTATCACTATCGCCACTATCACTATCATCATTCCCCCTGTCATCATTACCACTATCATTATCAGTACCATCGTTATCAATAAGAAGTATACCATCATCCAAACCGCTATCATCACCATTGCTATCACTGGCATCATTGTCATTATCATCATTATCACTATCACTATAATAATCATTATCACTTTCACTACCAATATTAATTTCACTATAATTGATATTACCAAATCATTATCAAATGAAAGTGCGATTCATTTTACTAGCTACAAGTTCGACTGTTGATCAATGCAATGTCTGTGCATTGAATGGAATGCGCTGTGTGAGTGCTCTTAACATATCTCACAAACAGCTCAAAAGGGTGGTAATTATACACTTTCGTAATCATTAGCATTATCGAAAGTATAATCACTATCACCATCATAGTCAATTTCATTATGTTATTATTTGACGATGTAGTCTTGTCGTAAAAATATAAGAAATATGGATGAAATATGAAAGATATAGATGTTCTCTTTACTGAGAATATCTCTGTAAAAAGTTTTTCAATAAAATTCCATCATTTCATAATGAAAATTCTCTCTCAAAACCATCTGAGTTCGTCTCCTCGCATCCATTATGCTGTCTGGAGTCTGCCTTCTCACGAGATTTGCCGCCTTTCTCACGCGGTGCGGCGCCGCCATCACAGTAACTGCAGAGATTTGACGTCACGCGGTGTGAGAAGAAGCATCCCACATGATCCTCAGCGTGTTAATGGCAAATTTTGCTATTCAAGTGAATGTGAAATAGATTAATGTGGGAAAATGCAGTTTAGATCTACAAGGAGAACGAAACTTCACCAAACGGAAAATTTACCAAATGCGCTATATCTTTAGTTGCCAAGGCTTAAACTTTCCAACGCTTCATTTGTGTTGCGGAAACAAAAAATTCTGCTTTCCACAAAACAGGGAAGTTACTAGTCGACGAGGCGCTGTCTTTTCAGATGCGCTTTGGTGACTTACGGGAGAAAATCTGTTAAAATACACATCGATCAACAAGCACTTTTATTGCAAAGCGTTCTCATTAGAAAAATTTTTAGGAAGCGGATACCACTACTTACAAAATATGATGTTTCTGCTAGCACTAACTTTTAGTGCTGTTGTGAAATTGTTTTTGTTGACAAAGAGTACGAATCAGGGTAAAAAACAAGACTTTTACCAAATTCATCAACAATTCAAATACAGATGGAGAATATGATGGCCTCGACATCCATTAGGCCGAATATCTATAGAGGAACGAGCTCAAATTCATAATTGAAGAACAGTTACATTCAAATGTAAAGCCCTGCCGTGAGGTGCAGGAAGATATCTGTTTAGGGGAATTGCCATGTATTGAGAAGAATAAGGAAGTGGACGTTCCCAAGAACGCGGTGCGAATGGCGATAGACCAGAGCCTCTTTGATTCACTCTTTAAACGTTGCAAATTTTTAATACAAGAGGAAGTTTATGGAACATCGTCAATTTATCGTGATTTCTTCACGGTGTGCAGACAAAATAAAATTTGTTATTGCGCACTACATGCGCTTGAGTATCATTTGATACGCGTAATTGCAAAATATTTTCTTATTTATTAGATTTTCGCAGTTGTTACCAAAGATTTTCAAAAATTGGAAATGTTGGGCACTGTTCTATTATGGAGGCGCCACTTCGACCCTTTGTAAAACACATTTCTTAGTCTTTTTTAATGTTCAAATAGACGTTAACAGCACAAAAAAAACAATTTGAATGGTTTATTCTATCTTCAAAAAAGCCGCCTTATTTCGCTGAAAGAGCAAACGTAAAATTTTGCTCCCCATCAAAAGGTTTTTCACTGAAAAAATCTTTTCTTTCAAAGTTTCAGTGATCGTTCGATATAACAAATCTTAAGCATTCCAATGACTTATTTTGTTTTCAAAATGAGCTGTGCATTACGCTGTAACAGCCGAAAGAAGGTTGGGTTTTGCAGAGCTGCGTCACTTTTTTATCCGCTCCTCACTTTGGTGTTTTGGAAAAAGAACACATGTGTGAGTGTTTTTTATGTCCAGATAACCATTCGATAGCTCAGATCATGGAAATTCAAGTGGCGCATTTCTTTTCGGAAAAGGCCTTCCCATTCCGCTGAAGTGATAGAAATCAATTTTTGTTTCTTATTTGAAGATTTCTTGCTGAACAAAACAATTTCTTTGGTGCCTTTGTATGTATTCGGTAGATCACACCATAAGATTCCACTGATCTACTCGGATTTGAATATCGATTTCGTATCACGCTGTAATAGCGAAAAGAAGATTGGGTTTTGCAAAACTGGAGAAAAAGTGTCGAGTGTCAACCTATTCTTTTTTTGGTTCTCATGAAAAACTAAGAAGTCCTTTGAGAAAACCAAAAAGATTATTGAAATTCTTGACATTTGATCTATCGTTTCCCTCCGAAACTATAAGAGAGGGGCTCTAGTCAGCGAGAGATCTTGCAATGAGAAACAAACTATTATTTATGCTCTTTCAGCGCAATAACAAGCTCTTTTTATGAAAGCAAATATTCTTTTGAATTATGCTATCGATGTATTATTTAGACACTAAAAACGATCAAAAAATACGTCTTTCCTAATGGGTCAAGGTGAGTAGAGAATACTTGAAGGGATCCAATTTTTGCGAAATCCAATCTTCTTCTGGCTGCTACAGCGTAGTACTAGGTCTATTATAAAACCCAAATAAATCATTGGAATCCTTAGGTTTGATCTATCGATTAGCCAGTGAAACTCTGAAGGAAAAGCTTTATCAGAAGGAAATCTTTCAATGAGAGGCAAAATACTATTTTTGCTCTTTCAACGCAATAGCAAGGCCTTTTTGAAGATAGAATATATCTTTCAAATTCTTAAATTTCTGCTATTCAACAACTACTCGATCATTGAAGAAGACCAAAAAATTGGTTTTTTAAAATTAAAAATTAAAAAAAAACTAAAAAGAGGGGACGAATTGGCGCCTCCATATTAATACAGTATCAAATATAGCTTTTCTTGTAGGTGGTTAATCTGGTTCATTCGGCAATGACGAACTCCAAACAATCAGGAGCTTTTATCCAAGCGAACATTTCAAAAATTTTTTGAAGCTTTCAAAAGCATTCTTTAGAACCATGCCAAACGCGATATCAGTATCTGGTTTTTCGATCACAGTAAAACTCATTTTTCTGATCACAGAATTAGTGTGGAGCACAAGACGGTTAGGAAATCGTTTTTTAAAGAGCGATTTGCCGTTGGTTGCTCCTCAAATGATTTGAAAATTGTTTTAGAAAGCATTTTTGCCATAGCGCTGGTTTCATTACGGTAGTGATGGAGGTATTATGTGAAGCTGAAGGTCTTACGCATTTCCACCACTTTGATGAGAATCCTGCCATTTGGAATGTAATAAATTATGCTTTTTTGCTTCTTATGAGAAATTAGAAACACCGGCGGCGCTGTAAAATTTTCGGGCCGCATATGAGTTTTTTATGAACGCCAAATGGAATGGATATGGAATAAACAGTCCCGTTTTGCATCGTTTCCTTCATGTAGCAGTTCCGTGTTGTTACAGCTTGACTAAAAATTCTTTAACCGCTTACAGCGGTGGCATGATATTTTAATACAACCAAAGTGTAGAGTGATGCTCAAATCTTTTGTATGAGATGGAATTCGAACCCACATTTGGCCCTAATTGAGAGTCGTGCTCGAACCGGTACTCCAAAAATCGAACCAACACCTGTTCCGACACCACTCTTTCTTTGTAAAGTGAACTGTGGGTTCGCGTTTCATTTGACGTAGTTCTACACGTCACCTTCAATACTGGGTAGCTCGCTAAAAACAACTCAATGAGAAGAATTCTATTTGATCATTCAATATCCAAAATCTGTCAGCGTGGCTGAGTTCAATGTCGATGCCGTTTACCTCGTCTAAACCTTTGGCGGTGGTCGCTGACAGACAGATCTGTTGAAGCGTAGAAAGTGTGGCGTCGAAATAGGCGTCGGTTGTGCAACGGTCCGAGCTCGACAAGGTTGGAATCTGACTCATGCATTAAAATCTCTGTCGAAATCCTGCTTGCTCAATTGGTCGTACCTCATTCAAGATTCTTGAATTCAAAAAAGGATATGCTTGTAAGGGGTTTTCAATAAGCAAATCGTATAATAGTTACAAAGATCTCTTGTTCATCCTTTTTATAAAGGATAACTGTTTGCGAAGTTCTTTAACTGTTAAAAAAAATACTGCACAGTGATCGGCTGGCCTTACATGTGATTCCAGCTGGTAGAACACAGCGTTCTAAGATTGGTTTTACGAGGACAGAGTAGAAATCAGTTAAGGACGCGCTAACGCCCTGTGCGAGTTCTTTCAAAACGCTATCTGAGGAATGTAAAGCGTACTGTCATCTTTCTTGAAGTTAGCGAATGTTCTGTGGCTCTAAAAGTAATAATCACTGCTTTGCACTTTCCGATAAATCTAATGCACGGTCAGAGATACACAGAGTCGACTCTATCATAAATATTCTGACGACAGAATGAAGTAGTTGAGCATTAGTGATGCGCCCAATGATTTTTTAGTAATCATTTGACACGCGCAAAAATGTTCAAGCTATGGAGGCTCATCCAAGATTCTTATATTCGCTCACCAAGACCTTATTCGTGGCCAAACTTTATATGATACTAAGCTGCTCTTAGTGCGAAAGCAAGTATCTAATTTTTGCAAATAAAAAATTCTGAATATGCATCCCACAAAACCTTAGTCGTGCTCCACTGTCAGTTCTAAAAAAAATATGCGGGTATTACCTCAAGACAAAGGATGCTACTAAAAATGTTATTATTTTACATGATTGTTTCTTAGAAGGTAATAAAGGAAATATCTCAATAAGAGGGGGTTACAATTATCAATGGGCATATTTATAACATCATATCACCTTCAAAGCGGTCAAATAGAAAGGATTTTTGTTTCATCAACTAATACCCAATATCTGTCAGCGTGACTGGGTTCAATTTCGATAGCGACAACATGAGTCATACCTTTGACCGTTGGTTGCCGACGGTCTAGCCTAGAAGGAGTGGTGTCATAACACACGTCGGTAATGCAACCGGCTCATGCACGCGCCTCGGAGAGAATGAAATGTGGGTTCCTGTCCAAATAACATAAAGAATTTTGCACATCGCTATACCTAAATAGATATATTTATAACATCACAACACCGCTAGAAACGTTTGAATAGAAATGAAATCTGATTGATTATCTAAGAAAGAGCGGTGTGCAAAACGAGCGTCGGTGGTGCAACGGTTCAGTACACGCTTCCGGAAAGAGTGAGATCTTGGTTTGAATACCAGTTGACGCAAATGTTTTTGCATAGTACTCCACATCATTAGGTATCTTACAAGATCATGCCACCGGAATAAGCGGTCAATTAAATGAATTGCGATTGACTCGATACATTTGTAGGCCACCGCGAGTCACTGTAATGACCAGATACGCATTCAATCACCACAAACGAAGTTAAAACTTGAAAACGAATTCATGGCGCATCCCTCACGGATTTCTCAAAGCCGAGAGGCTTGCCTATCTTAGGTTTTATCATTATATTGGATCACTGATTGTCAATAAACTATACTCAACACTTCGGAACTGCTTAACTAAGGAAACTTGTGAGTATCGTTCAATTTTTTCACAATACACAACACACCGGTGACTTATCGCATATGAATAGCTTAGCGGTGCGCTTTTCTATAGCAGCTATACTATTAAACTGATCTCAAACTATTTTTTCTTCGCATCGAGATATTATCTGAATGATTTGATTTGGTATTTGGCATGATGTCCAAACTCTGAAGAAGATAAAATCACCGAAACATTAGCAAGCAAATTTAAAAGGATAATGCAATTCTATGCAATATTATCCAAAAGAAAAAACGATTTGTAACAAATATTAGTAGCTTTTCGATATCTGCACTTTGTTTCGACTCCTTGAGAGTCATTGGTTAGCTCATAACTGATCAAAACTGGCGTTTTCAATTTTCAAAAGGCTTTTTTGCTGTACTGTAACAATGAAAATAATATTCAAGTTTTACGTCGGACATTTTCCTTTGTATAAAACCATTTACATAGACATTCATTAGTTACTCGATAGTTTATATATCGAATCTTTCAGCGATATACTCGTTTTAGAAGACTTTCTGGTAGCAACCAAAGAAGATTGAGTTTTGCACTCGAACGCGCACTCTTTGCTTTGGTTTGTGGATGAGATTTTGTAACAATAGCACAAAGCCACAGCACTTTTTGCAATATAACGAAAGTTTGCAAATTCTCATCTTCTTTTGGCTGCTGCAGCTCACTGATAAGTCTTTTTCAAGAGTCAAGTAAACATTGTGAAGATAACAGCAAGATTCAAATTTGAGAAAACCAGTTTCCTTTTGGCTCTCACACCGCATCAAAACGTTTTTCTCAAAAACAAAGTGTACTATTGCAATTGTCAAAATTTGGAATAATAAATGATACTAAAGGCCTAAGGGATAGCACTGTCGAGCAAAAAATGCTTGAGTGTGGAATAAAATTATAATTTCACTATAACATCCCAATAAAAAGGCCATTTAGGAAAAAAGTGAAGAGCACCGTCAAATTCTCTTAATTCAGGCTATCGATTAAAATACTCAAACTAGCGCGCTTTTCTCAGATAACGCATTCTTCTCAAGAAGGCGAAACGGGATGCGGACAGCGAAAAATAAGCGTATTTTTTTTCTTTTAGTCTAGGCTTAGAAAAAATCGGTATTTAATTATTTTATGCTTTCCTCTTGTGTGAGCAGATGATGAAACAATCAGCATGTACTGACAGTTGAATAATGAACGACCTAAAACTGCAGCTTCCACTCTAGACATCAAGACAGTGTCAAGACTTGGTGCTGATCTTTTTGTCAACAAGAAGAGCCGAATCGGTCACTCTTACACACACTTGACGATCAGTTGGACCACTGTTAGCATAAGCGTTTCCTTAGGCTGCCTCGATTATGTCCATCTTTTGCAAGCCGTTCATGGCATACACTCGCAGTGCAATGAGCATCAGGCTCAAAGTAGCTATCCCCAAAAGCGAAGGAGATATAGTGAGAACATATATTGGTGTCTCTTTTTTGTCTATATGGAAGCGCTTATCTTGTGTTGAGGCTGCACCCTTGAATGATGCCTTAAAAAATCAGAAGTCTTCTGAGAAGCGTTCATCGTTTATTCGTGAATCAAATTGTAACTTCATAGAAGAACTGTTTGTTGGCCATATTAATTTTTTGTTGATGGACTTCTATGAAGGTGTGACAAACATCTTCATGAGAAACAGGTGCAGTCTCACTAAGTTATCAGCTTTTGAGACATGCACGTCCTCGTAGCTCAACATAACTATATGATAGTAACCAAGGTTTAAAACCGATGGATGGATTAGGAAACACAAGAGGTCGAAGAAAAAGATAGAGACAACATAGCTCACTTCTCAACACTCGGCTTAATGCCTCTGGATATGGCCCTTTCTTCAACCGAAGTGTGTGCGAATGTGTATGTGCTTGTGTTAGATCCTGGAAATTTTTATCTAAATCTGAACGTTTCTTTGTCTCAGGCACAGAGAATTTCATCAGACTTCGAGTGCGAAGTTTTCGTACGACTAATCAAAGTCACATATGCTATATTGCAGCACACTATTCTACATGATCTGCTCATTCATGCCCCAATAGTTTAATACCTCCAAAAAGTAATAGTATACATAAGTCGAAGAAATGCTCGGGTGCAACGCAGAGTACCTCTAACCACTGCGCCATATACGCACGACCGAGATTTATCCTATTAAAGATGTAAAAAAAATCTCTGTCCGACGAAAACAGCGGGCTTCAATGAAAAAAATTTTTAAAACTTAGTTGTGCATGCCGCAAAATGATGAAACGCTCTGAGTTGCTTTATTAGTGACCTGAACTTTTTTGCAGTAATATCAAAGATGTTGTAAGGTATGCATAGAATTGCATTACACCCGTGACGACGAATAATACAATGCCAAAAAAGGACCACTGATACCAGTGGTAGAATATTCCAAGCGCTGCTACAGAAACTGTAGCAGTATCTCTACATAAGTCGTTGTTTCATGAAGCAAGTCGGCAAAGGCATAAAATTACTGCAAAAAACTATTTTTCGTGAATGCCTGGCTTTGTTGTGAGCAAACGTTGAGTAGAAAAATTTGTTGCAGTCACTGGAGCGATGGAAATGGATCAACCACACTGCATTGTCGTCAGTAATACGGTGACAGCCCTATGTACTGATTTGGAGAATATGCCGTGTGAATTAAGCGCAAACAAAAAGATAGGCTAATTACGCCAAGCACATGTTATTATCAGAAAGTTTCACTGTTTGAACTACCTGCTTTCCTCTTCAGCTTCGTTATAAGAAAAAATGCACTGCAAACCACGAATTACATATTGGCGAATTGGTAGCGAGGTGTACTGAAAAGAGCCGCTCCAATGTTGTCCTTGGGTCCATTCACGTCTCAGTTTTTTTCGACATTTGCAATCGTCAAATAAAACACATTTAAGGTGTGAAATTTGCTGGAACAAACTGAATTATTGCGAATGATTGCGAACATTTCTATGAAAATTTCTCGTCTAGCAAATGAGGTCGAACATTCATTTGCCTCGGACAAGCGAAAAGAAACCATATGACTCTGGTACTCTAAGATTTCCTCCACACAACGTTCATATTCTTTTCGTATACAGGATCAAGCTGCACAGAACCAGAGGAGTTTTGGCACGCTTAACTTTGAAATCATTTGAATTCTCGCTACCAAAAAACTATTATATTGCAAAAGCTCGATGGCATGGTGGCAATGTTAAAAAAAGCTTGCACTCCGGGTACCTAATGCAGCTTTTTTTTGGCTACCATAGTACACTAAAAAGTTTCTAATGTACTAAATATGGGATTCAGATTATGGAATCATCACTCAAAGTGCGGAAGAAAAGCTTTGAAGGAAAAATGTTTGAATATGAAACATGCTCCTATCTTTGATGTAAAAGCACAGTAAGAAGGCGACTTTGAGAATAACGATTGTTGAAACTCCAAATACAACACAAATGGATTAAATGCCAAAGGGCCGAGAAGTGATGGAGATAGCAGAAATATGCCTTATAATTATTCGTGCATTAACTAAAGTGCTTCAGACAGGCAGTCGACAGAATATACAGTTTGTTAAAAAAAAAACTGAAATAGGGATAAAGATTTTCGTTGCTTCCATGCCACTGTAAATGATTTTGCTGGTCTCATCTACGACTTTCGCAACAATATCATTGGCAGGTTTCACTTTCTAATACACTTTTGTATCAAAAAGAAACATCACAAACAGTCAGTTATTCCCGTTTCTCAGATCAATGGATAATTTTGTTTGAATTCTTTAATCATAGCTAAGATATATGAAGAAAAGATGGAGGATCAGGTTTTATCCGTTATCATCATCCAGTCTGACTCCTTTGGTGAGAACGTATCTTTTACCTTAGTCAAACCTTTTGGCAAACATTCGATAGCTAAAAACAAATGAGTTTGAACGGCCTATTCTGTTTCCTAGAGCGCACGTGGTGCAGTGGTTAGTGGTGTTCTGCGTCGCACGCAAGGTCGATGATTCGATCTTACACCCATGGCTCATCAGGCCATCCATCCTTCCGTAGTTGGTAAATTGATCCGGACTGGTCTCAGACTTGTCTAGGAGGATAAGTAGCACTCACTTGGTTCAGCGTGACAGTCATTGTAAAGGCCAGATGTGCATTCATTCACCTCACGAAGTTAAAAATTGAGTAAGAATGCATGACGCGTCCCTCACTGATTGATCAACGTCTAGAGCTATATCCTATCATACTATTTCTCAAATGATCTGTTTTTTAAGCTGTAACCGTCGAAATAAGATTTTGTTATACATAGAAGCATTTCTCGCCATATAAAATTTCTTTTCTAAGCAATCAATCTTAATGTATAGGGCAAATCTTAACAGTTCAAACAGTGTACCTGTTTTTTTTAAAGGATTGCTTAGAGCGCTGTAACAGTCAAAGAATATCAGGTTTTGCAAATTTGGATCGCTTTTGATGCCAGCATCTTACTTCAGTCTTTTAAAAAGAACGATTTCTGATTTTTTTAGAGAGTCATAATACCCACCTGATGGTATGCTTATTTTCAGAATGGCTTCCTTAATGGGTTTATAACAGCAGCAATAAGAATATCTCTCAGACTCAAGCATTGCTTGCTGAACAATTCTTTTCCGCTAGACTTTTATTAGTTGCTCAGTAGCTCAGATCTCTACAATTCCCAGTGTAACTTTTTTTAGAAGAATTCTTTATTGCACTTTAGCAGTCAAATGAAGATTACGTCTTGCATTGGTCGATATGTAGCAAAAAATGCGGTGATTAAGGCCAAAGTTGCGAATATCCACCCTTTGGAGCACAAAACCCAATTTTCTTTTGACATCTAAAGAGCTTTACGGGCTCTTCTCCGGTAGTCAGCTACGTCTTTGAAATCGGTGAGATTTGCACTATCGAACAGATTTTGATTGTCTACGAAAAAAACATGATCCGACGAGAAATCCTCAAATGTGAAACAATTTTATTTCATAATATACCTTTATTTCCAGTGTTTTCTCAAGACCATGCTCAAATTCCAACAGATCCTTCCATTATTCCCAAATAATAATGAAAGGATCTATCAAAATATAAGCGTGGTTTTAACAAAGCACTCGAGATAAAGGTAAATTATGATAAAAATACTAGCCATAGTGCAATCAGTGTACAACACTCTATGTTAGATGAAAATTCCACTTGACATAGAGTGTAAAACGTTTGTCTTCGATAACGACAAGTTGGCTCAAATAATAATGAAAGGATCTATTGTAATTTCATTTCAGTGCTACAGGGCGAAGGATAAGCCACTTAAGAAAAAAGGATTATTTGAACTTTGAAGAAAAGTAAGAAATACTATCATCCAAAAGACTCAAACATGGTAGTGATAACGTAAAAGCATCCGGGGATACTTATGTATGGCTAAAGATTTGTGGCATTTGTGATTGCCTCTGTTTGATGTTGCTATTTGAGGCTGTTGTTTGTTATTGAATGTATTCATAAACTGTTAACAATATCACTGTTTTGTGAAATATGGCTCAAAAGGATTTACTATTTGAACAGAGTTGAAAAGGCATTTTCTTAAAATTGTAGCTTTCATAATGCGAAGATTTCTAAAGACAATTGAGCATTCTTTTCAACAAAAGTACGCCTGTGGAAGTCCCTCTAATAACATTTTACCGAATATTATTAGAAATGGAGTTTTTCAGTTCAGAGTTCCACAATACGTGTAGAGAAATACGCTCTGAATTAAAAGGACTGAAGGGTTGCGCAAAAGTATTATTTTTTTGCAAGTAACACAGCCAGAAGATTTTTTCAGAAGCCATCGTGATATGTGAGATACCCACTACCTGACAAATGAATACCAATGATGTAATAGATTAGTTTTTTTCTAGAAAAAACCAAGGGCTCTCGAGCACAATCCTTGAGGTGCGTTTGCAGTAGACAGAAATTCTTTTCAAGAGTAAGGATTTTCAACCAGTTGAGCTCTATTCTTCATGCCAATACACTTAGAAAAGTTATTTGAAAGATAATAGTTTTTTTGGCAAAAAAGGTTATTTCGCCGCTGAATATGCGCATTTATTATCTCTGCTGTGAAGTTGTTCGTTCATCCACGTGCAGTGTAACATCTTCGTCATCAATTCCTTTATATTCAGGGGGTACATCCCTTTATGAGAATTGCCCTAAAGGGAAGTCACCGTGCTACTGCTGAGGGTGGATGGTAGAAACGTACACCAGCACTATATATGACTCAAAAGATCGTGTGGTTTAAAATATGCTATCAGGTTACATGAGAGTACAAACAAGACTCTACGTCTTCTTTGCTAATATTGAAAGCAAAGATTTTTTGTTTGAATGCTTTGGAATTTCATTTTAAATATATATATATATATATATATATATATATATATATATATATATATATATATAAACTTTCATGTACACATCATCTTTATACGATGGTTTTTATAAGACTGAAGATGACGACTTTTGCACCCAGAAAGCCTTATAATATTCAAAGTTGATAGTTTTGATTTGAATTTCATGATTTCAAGTAGTAATCTGGCGTGCAATATCGCAAGATTAAGGTGGATAAGGTATAACCTCTAAAAACCTTTCACCTCAGCTCTTTCATGGTGCTATCGATCGGTTTTGCAACATAAGGTCGACCGATATCATGCAGCATGATTGCGAAGCTCGTGTAGTATTAAAATTCGTCTGGTTTTTTGAGATAATGTTGCATGACCCTGGCATCGTTCAATTACTGTTTTCTCTTGCAAAAGTTGTGGTATATAAGCTGCCTGTAATTGTTTCGAAATGGAACTACAAGCTCCATTAATCCTTTGCGAACGATGAGCTTTAATAAGACCCCCAGCTGGGCGTGTCGTTCGGACGGGCTACGAAGAGTGCTGCGTTCTCCAATACAATTCGAATTGATAAAGCTCTCAGGAAAACATTGTCATCAAAAAACTATAAAATATCACTGATGAGGATCCTGTATAGATTATTTTAGCAAGATTAACGCTAATGCTTCTCAAGATCTTGGCTTTTCAAGGGGGAAAAACTACATCCTTGCTAGAAAGAAGTCTATTTCCAACTGCTGTTGCGCAACTTCTTCTATCTTCTTAATGTTCATGTAGTCAATCGATAGCTTCAGTAATTCTGACTCTACCACTAAGCTTGTTGCTCAAAATTTTTCCAAAGTACGTTCTAATGAGAAATAAAAGATAACGTTTTAAAATCGCAGTGCAATTTTTCTGATTTATAGCTGATTTTTTGGAATTATATGGTTAGATTTCGATTCCCACAAAACGTTCTGCTAAAAAAAAAAAACTCAGATTGTTATTGAGAGAACTTTTGCAAACGTATTTATGAAACGAGAATTGCCCAAATAACTTGAAGTTCCCTACTTTAAAACAGTTCCCGTCACATGCAATCGCAATTTAGGGATTGCGTTCGCGAGCCCTTAATTTTTTCTGGAAAAGTCCTACTCCATTAGATTATTGATGTTTATTTGATAGCTGAAATAAAGTGAACTTAAACGGTGTATTGCTTTCTCTTTTTGCGCTGTGACAGTCGAAATATTATTTTGTTTCACAATTAAGGATTTCTCACCGGATAAAGTTTTTTCTGTAAACAGTTAACGATCATTCGTTAGTGTAATTTTCAGCTATTTCAAAGAGGTAGTTTATTTATGAAAGAGCTCCTCAGAAAGGTGGCACAATCAGAAAATCTGGTTTCGCACTACAAAGGGTGAGATTTTGCGACATTGGTCACAAGTCACCGCGCCTTTAGCAACAGGTCAATCAATGCGAAAAAAAATATTTTTGACTGCTTCAGTTGAATAACTTCTTTTCAAAAACAAAGTTATTACGGAAATCGTTGAGAGCTGAACCATTGAAGAATTATTAAAAATCCAGCGATAGAGCTTTCTTCAACGGGAATTGCTTGAGCGTGGAAGATATTTTAATTTTTTACTCCTAGAGCGCATTGAGGAAGCCAATTTCAAAATGAAGTATGCCATCAAAATTTTCGAGAGTTGAACTGTCGAATGGCTGTTATAACTTCGAAAAAAAATTCGAAATCTCTTTTTCTCAAAAGGTCGAAACAAGAAGCGGACTTCGAAAAGGATCCAAATTTTTGAAATCTAGTTTTCTCCTAACTGTTACAGCACTTTGACAAGTCTTTCTCAAAAACCAATTGCACCGTTTAAATTGCTTTGATTTGCCCAATCTAATGACTATTAATTGTTTATGAAAAAATCTTTTTTCGACGATAAATGCTTGAGTGTGAAATAAAATTTTTCCTCTACTGTTACAGCAAAAAGAGGCCACTGAAGAAATGAAGCATGTCGCTCAAATTCACTTAATTTTTAGCAATCGAATGACTGCCAAAACGTTTTAGAGTAGTAAAAGATTTTTTTCTACCAAAATGCTCAAACAAAGAGGAGATGACGGAAAAAAGCCGCTGTACCTCCATCTTTTCTTCGTATTCCACAGCCAAGAATAAAGAAATCGAACAAAATTACGCAATGATCAGAAAAATGGGAATCTGAACTGCACCAATAATCAGAAACATTAGGAAATATCGGTGAAATGGGATCGCATGCAAGAAGCAGCACTATTTTCGTGGAACTATCCATTGTTTTCTAATTTCCAACCACTATGACGAATTTTCTCATAATCGACGGCATAACACAGAAATACTGCTCTTCTTACCATGCATCGTTGTATAGATGCTGACTTGCGTTTGTAAGAGACAGCCCGGTTAGTCGAGAGGGCACGTGGCGCGTCCCCAGGTGGTGGACAGGGGAATAAACGCGAACCAAAAGCGACCGTGTGCTTCCCAGAGACGCAGGTGGATTCAGAGGACGAGCTCCCTGCTTCTGCAGCGCCGACTTGACAAAAACTCTATTTCTACGAGTCAAGTCGGCCAAAAGCCTGCAATCAAGCGGCTGGGAAGTACATGGGAGGCGGTTAGGAGTCGCCTCCAACAAATAAGCTCCTCCCGCTCCTCCGAGAGAGACTGGCAAGCTACTCGTGAGTACCCAGCCCCCACGTTTAGAGCCTGGCAAGCTATACGTTGGGTATGAAAATGCCAAAGACAGCAACAAATATGGGCCTCATTTCCCTGACCCCGAAAGAGCCCCTGGTACGGCAGCGCCAGGTAGGACGAGTACGGAGAGGCTGCTAAAATCTCAGGGCCGAACTAGGCTGCCAAGATCGAAACGGACTAAAATGACGATCTGTACCTACAACGCAAGAACCATTGCTCACCAATCCGCTGTAGAAGATCTATTGATTCAAGCAAGAAGAATAAGGTACGATGTCATTGGCCTGGCTGAGACGAGAAGGCGCCATCCTTTTCACGCTGTTTATGACACCGGAGAAGAACTGTTCCTTGGTACATGCGATCGCAGAGGTGTCGGCGGCGTTGGTGTCCTCGTCAAATCGAATTTGACCGTGAACATTGATTTGTTCGAACAACTAGCAACCCGTATCGGACGATTACGGTTGAAACGATGTGGTTCTATGCCGGCTTTGACCATCTTCGTTGCTTACGCACCAACATCAAGCTATGACGAAGACGAAGTCGAAGCGTTCTATATGGACCTCGAAAAATTCTTCAGAGAAGATCATACATTCTTCAAGGTCATTGTCGGAGATTTTAACGCAAAAATTGGACTTAGAAGAACGTCTGAAGAACGTCACATAGGGACCCACGGACTAGAATGGAATGAACAGGGTGAGAGGCTATCTGAGTTTATCATGACGACCCAAACCATCCATGGTAACTCGCAATTCTAAAAGCCTCTTTCTCAGCGATGGACGTGGGAGTCTCCCAATGGAGAGTACCATAACGAAATAGATCACATCATAGTAAATCGAAGGTTTTGCCTGACCGACGTCGCTGTTGTTCCTAAGTTCTACACGGGATCAGACCATCGCCTCCTTCGCGCAACGTTCCGATTTTCGAGGAGAGGAGAGAAAGCCGCTAAATTCAAACAACGAAGTCCCAGAACTACCATAAACTGGGATGTATTCAAATCATTAGTCGGCTCTTGGGAAGATACCGTTGTCGACAACATCGACGAAGAATACGATCGACTCGTTGAATATCTTCACGTTAGCGCTATAAAAAGCCGAGAGTCCTAAGGTCACGAAGAGACGCTTGTCTCCACAGACACTCGAGCTGATACGTCAACGTGGAATCGCACGAGCCGCAGGCAACCGAAACCTTACGTCCGAACTTGCGAAACGATGCAGAGAAGCGATAAAAGAAGACTTCAAAGAGAGAAGAGCAGCAGTTATGGCAGAAGCCGCAGAAGCTGGGAAGAGCATTCGCAAAGCCCAGCGAGGCTTCGCCAACTATAAGACCAAGATGATTGCACTCCGATACCCTGACGGGACACTTACAGCTTCAGAGAGGGCTATGGAGAAAATCATCCACCAATACTACTCGGATCTCTTCGCTAGCCATGTCATCTTACCGTCATATAAATTGAAAGAGGACGAATATGTCGTCCCACGGTCCTTCCTTCCGAAATCCGACATGCTATATCGTCGGTGAAGAACAGAACAACACCCGGTCCAGACAGGATCAGACCAGAACATCTGAAGAATCTGCCGCCAGTTCTCATCAACACCCTGGCTCGGCTCTTCACTCGCTACCTGTCAGAATGCAAGGTCCCTATTCAATGGAAAACCAGCAAGACCGTATTGTTGTTCAAAAAGGGAGACCTTCACGACATAGGCAATTATCGCCCAATCTGCTTGCTGTCCGTTGTCTATAAACTCTTTACTCGAGTCATCCTAAACAGGATTGACAGAACACTGGACGAAGGACAGCCATGCGAACAAGCAGGGTTCCGAAGAGGATTTAGTACCATGGACCACATCCACACGACTACAAGACTCATTGAAGTTTCACGAGAGTGCAAACAACCACTCTGTCTCACTTTCATCGATCTGAAGAAAGCCTTTGATTCAGTGAAAACAGAAGCGTTTATAGAGGCTCTGGATAACCAGGCGTCCCTACTCGGTACATAATGATCCTTCGTGAGCTTTATAGAGATTTCACGACCAAAATATCTCCATTCTACAACAATATCACCATTGACGTAAGAAGAGAGGTTCGACAAGGCGATACAATTTCGCCAAAACTATTCACTGCCACCCTACAAAACGTCATGCGAACATTAGAATGGGACGAAATGGGAGTGAAATTTGATGGTCGACAATTAAACCATCTCCGCTTTGCTGACGATATCGTTCTCATAACACCAAGCCTCAGCCAAGCGGAGCGAATGTTGACCGATTTCGATAACGCCTGTGGAAAGATTGGTCTTCAACTGAATCTAACGAAAACAATGTTCATGAGGAACGGATGGGTTTCTAATGCCCCATTCACGCTCAGCGGAACGGCAATCTCCGAATGCTCCAGTTACGTCTATCTAGGTCGTGAAATCAACATGATGAACGACCTAGCTCCAGAGTTGAGCAGGAGGAAACGAGCGGCTTGAGGAACGTTTAAGATCATCGAAGATGTAGTGAAGAGGACAAAGAACATCCGACTCCGTGCCCACCTTTTCGACTCGACAATTATTCCTGCCCTAACGTATGCAGCAGAAACCTGGTCGGTACGTAAGCAGGATGAAAAATCACTTGCCGTTATCGAACGCGCAGTCGAAAGGTCGATGCTAGGAGTATCTCGTATCTCGCAAATGAGAGAAAGGATCCGAAGTTCCGACCTACGTCAACGATCGAAAATCAGAGACGCCGTTCTACACGCCAGGTTATCGAAAATAAGGTGGGCCGGACACGTGATGCGCTTCAACGACAACCGATGGACGAGAGCCGTTACCGACTGGATTCCTCGGGACGTCAAGCGCTCTAAAGGAAGACCACTGACCCGTTGGTGCGATTTCTTCTCGAAAGCGATGGAAGAAAGATATGATGCTCAGCTAATCCCTAGAGCGAGGAGGACCCACTGGGCTACTCTTGCACGCAATACGGATAAATGGAAGAGTTGCTGGTACCCGCTCGAGTCATTAGACGATCAACGGGACGACAGGTGATACAGTTGATGACGAATTTTATGCACTCTATGCATTAAAGTATGCGAAAACTGGAAGAAATAGAAGATAAATTTGACACTGTTGTGGATAAATATAAATAAAATATTGTACAAGTGTTCTATGATGCTTCTCAATATAGCCTTTGCGTAAATACTTGGTTTTTACTTTGAAGGTTCAGATTATGAATGGAGCAATTATGTTATTTTTGGTGAATGGAACATTATGGAATCTGTTTTTTGATATTTGACCAATTACTAGTACAGGAATCTAATTTATTGATGAAAAAAACATGGAATTTGTTTGAAATTTATCACATTAGCCTTACAGCAGGCGCCGGCAGCCTGTCTTCATGGTCGTTCGAGGAGCCCGCCAGTCGAAGATGGCGCCGTCTGCCACGCTTCAGTGCATTTTCCCATACGCGCCATTTGTGCATGAGCAGCGAGCATATTTACTCTCAAAACAGCCCCATTTCATGAAAGTGTAGGATATCAAGATATTCCTAAGGTAGTGCGCAATAGAACGATAGCAAAATTGTGCATTTTCATAGCAAAAAACATATCAGAAAACTAAAATATCTTGAGAACCTTACACAATCTTTTCAATATGCACTGATAAGCTTCAGTTTGTGGTTAGAAACATAAGTATAAAAAAATATACCGTTCATTACAAGTGGTTTTCTAGGATTATGTTCAAATTTTCATATGCCTGATGATTATTTATGATTGAGCATGTGGCCTGTTATGGGCACTTATACAGTGAAATGCACGTGTTTCGGCCTTTACAGCCTCTTATGTTGCACAGTGCCTCTCTTCTTAACCATATCTTTCGTGGGAAATCTGTCTGCGTTTCCTCTGTGTCAATTAACTAGGTTTACTCTAAGAGGAATTGACTAGGACGAAAAGCCTGTGCAACTGACGAGGCCGTCAAAGGTGACACTCGTGAACTGCAGTGTAAGTGCCCATAACGGACGACAGGCATGGCGCAAAAGTTATCAGGAATATAAATTGTATGTTCAAATGACTACAGATATGTGGGAGAAAATTGAAACTAGTGAAATGAAAGCGTTCCACCTCCTCTACATTTTTATGAAGTATTTCAGATCTTACTTGAGGTGTGTTACAGAACTTATAAAGTGTTAGACACGTGTCTCGGCGTTCTATCTTCATAAGTAGCATGGTGCCTTTTTGTTCAGCAAGTTCTTGAGGAATATACGTCCTATATAAAGAAATCGACAACGAACTTATCACACACGTTGCACTGTGAAAGTACTACCTTGGTGTTCCTTTAGAGTGATTTATTCTTGATTGCATGGCCTGTGGCTATTACAGATCATATGTAACAATACCTTAATCGACTGTTTAAAAAGAACTGTGCTATCACTAAACTGTAGTCTGGTGTCTTTAGCACTGTATAAGTGGCATAACAGCTATCATGAAAGGCTCAAAGTATGTTAGCAGATTACATGGTTTTGAGCTAGGTCTGAACAGTTGATTAAAAGGTAGTGTTACATATGCTCTTAACAGCCATAGGCCTTGCAGTCGACAATCAATCAGTCTGGAAAGAACGCCGCGATGATCCTTTTAGAGTCTCCTCAAAGGCGCGAAAATGTCGATTTGACTGCAACTTAGCTACTCAAGTACTTCTTCATAGCCTCAGTAGAGAATCCACGAGACTTAGATTTTTCTTGTTTTGGTAACAAAGTGGCTTTTGCAAACACCCACTTTAAATCTTCCACTGAGATTCAACGTGGAGGAAAGCACAGAAAGTGTACGTTGACGAGTAATACACTTATCACACTTTAGCACTTTATTTGATATGTCATCACGTTGTTTTCTTCACTGTGCGAACTCCAATACTTCTAGCAGTTAATTCGTTTTTCGTCTTCTTCTTAAGCGGGATGGAAAACTGGTTGAGCAAGTTTCCTTGCAACGAGGATAGCCTTGCTGTGGTGTTCTATAGGACGTCGTTGGTGACTGCCGGGGAGTGGAGAGGGGGTAGGGGTGGAGCTCGGCTCTACCAGCGTCGTAAAAAGCATCACAACCACTCGACCACGGCGCCCCCCAATACTTATCTTACATCAAAATGTCAGCCTGCGATAATGTGTGAGATCACACGTGATAGTAAGACGTTTTAATTGCCGTTTATCTTTGAATCTTCTCATTTACTCAAAATGCTGCTAGACTCTTGCATTTGCAGTCCTATATTCTTGTGAGGAAACGGTAGTTTCTTATTCAAATCTTCTCAGCTGCTCCAATTTGTTGTACGTGCGCCTATCTCTGTATAATTTGAATTCCAGTTTGAATACTAGGTGTCCTTTGCACAAGCACAGGGAGGTCTGTCAGTTCTACTACTGTATCTCATTTTTGTTTCTTTTTTCGAATTTTACAGGTGCTCCAGAATTTTCTCTTCGGCCAGTTATATCAAAATGGGTGACAGTCTTCTGATATTCTCTCCTATTCCAGAAAAAACACTTTATTTTCATGACTCCGACTTTTTCCGGTACTCTCAGGCTTACTTTGATCATTAATGTATTTCTCGCAAACCCTTCGTCTTTTTATGTCTCGCCTCCTGAACTTTGTTGCTGCCATTTTAGCTTTCGTTCTTACGACTTTTGCCGCAAAGTTGCAGAGAAAATGGGATAAGAGCTTCTTAATGTTTTCAACCTTACTTGATAGTAATAAAAAATAATGTTCTTTACCCTAACCAAAAAGCTGCAGACAATCAGATTTTTATCTATCGCTCAAATGGCTTATGCAGAAAAGAAGTAGATAAGATAAGCTGAGAGCTTCTTAACAGTTGTAAATTTCTTCTGATAGCAAGAGGAGAATAACACTACGGCATAGCTAATCAGAATTCTACAAAAAAATTTAAATTTCTTGAGTAGTTATTTATGTGGTAACAAAAGGATAAGATTTTGCTGCAGCACTTAATCAAATGCTACAGACAATCGGATATTCATTTTGAAATTACATTATTAATCCTTTCTTAGAAAGGATGACTTATCCGTTAGTTGGTACAATTTTTTTCTCGCGAAAAAGATATTTCATGGTCAATTCAAAGTACCTCAAAAAGTCAACTGTATAGCTGTACTGACGGATACAGGAAAATGACATCTCTGACACTGACTGGGAAAGGTCGAGAGCATATGAAAGACCGTCCTGGAAATATATATATATAAAAGATAAAGCTCTCGCCGTTGATCAATCCCTGAGGGATGCGCCATGCATTTGACTTCAATTTTTAACTTCGTTTGAGGTGATTGAATGCACATATGGCCTTTACAATGACTCGCGGTGGCCTCCCGCTGAACCGAGTCAGTGCTGCTTTTCCTCCCAGACAAGTCTCAGACCTGTCTGGTACCAACAAGGTTTGCTAAGTTATTTACTCAGTAAGTCTATTTCCGCAGAGATTTTTGCCTTTTTTGCTACTCGTACATTTTTATTAGATTTAATCAACTACATAGGTGTGTTGATAAGTGACAAGAGTGTTAGGAGTGTGCGGATTAAACTAACCATTTTCCCGGCAGAAGGTGAAATCTCTTGTTCTTGCAAAGGAATAACCTTGCAGCTACATCCTACGGCGAAAGCGAAGGTAAGATTTTTTATTCTGAATTAAGTAACATCAAGTATGGTTTCGTTTCAAATCAAAATCAAAGCTCGCACGTAAAAAATACTGGTCACTTAATATTATTCCTTGAACACGTATTGTCGCCTGAAAACATAGGTGACAACGTTGTAACTCATCTGTAGTTCTACTAAATCGACTCATTCATTTGTTATTCAATAAAACGAGATTACATGTATCGCACCACACGGAGCACGTGCATTTGCTCGTTTCGCACATGCACCAGTCAATGAACTCTTATAAATCTCCTTTCTGCGCGTATGCTAATCGACGGTTTCCTCGTCTTCGTCACTTATGTCGTCGAATACAGATTGAGTTGACTTCGATGTGATCTCGGGATACCCTTACTACAGTGCAATCCTATAAAGAGCGGTTACGTCGAAAGAGTCAACCTAACATCAGTCACGTGCCAGAAAAATGTAGAGTCACCGTGTTAGGAGGTATGACTTTCCCCGATAATGCGCGATCGCTCTTGGAAATGGGCCCAAGTTTCTCATCAGCGCAACCCATTTCTGAGGAAACTCTGTGTAGTATGGCATGCAATTTGCAAAAACTTCAAGACTGACTCCACTATAAGACCAGACTCTAATTATCCAACAGGCGGAAACAACAAAGCGTAGGATCAATACCAACATCACCCTTTTCTCAAGCGTTCTTAAGGCAGTTAGACCCCATTAACAAGGCATATATCAATTGTCGCATATTTTTGAATGAAACTCTCAGAATCCTCAACCACTACCGCGGGAAAATGTTTAGTTCCAGGCTAACATCCGCGCAGAAAAGCGGCATGTAACAGATATGAGAGCTAATAAAGTCCAAAACTATTAGACTATCAGTTAGTGACAAGGGAGGAGAGTTCGTAGTAAATCCCAATCAGTTAGATATTGCGATAGCAAAAAAGCATCCTGAAAACACCACACTTTATCGCTCATCATCTGATAAGGAATTCCAAAAACAATGTCGAAAATTGAACCAAGAAAGGGTAAAAATAGAAAGTTTGGCTCGCTCAAAAGCCCTCCGTTACCTTTCAACTAAATCTTAGCCTACCATCATGCTCCGTCTTGTACTAACTTATTGAGACTCATAAGTTGGTATGTACTGATGATCTTGCATCTACTGATCCATCAAAATTCAAAGTTAGACCCATCATCAGCTGTGTAGACGGGCCAAAGGATAGAATAACGTGGTCTTTGAACTTAATACTGGTCCAACTACTAAAACACATTCCAACCCATCTCACCAATACTCAAATGTTCTTGGATCGTCTACGTAACGCGTCTCCCAACAACGCGTGCGTAATGGAATCGTTCGACGTAACCGCTCTTCATACAAACGTATTGAATGAGTCCGCCATGCAAACCATATGCGAGCTTCTAACGGCGCACGAACGAACTACGAACATGTATGGCTTTTCCATCCGGTAGGTCATGGCTCTCTTAAAAGAGTGCCTAAGTTGCTCATTCTTTAGATGGTATGATAATTATTTTGTGCAGATCAGTGGGCTGGCAATGGGACAACGAATAGCTCCGACCCTTGCTATCGCTTTTATGTCTAAAGTAGAGGCCTCAATAGTCGATCTCCGGCCCTTACTCTACTGTAGGTATATAGATGATTGTTTTGTCGTCTGCTCAACGAAAGAGGAGATAAACAAATGTTTTGAGTTGTTAAATAGTCAGTCAGAGTACATAACATTCACCCGTGAGAAAGCTAAGGCAAATTGGATTCCATTTTTGATCGTTCAAGATCACCTCTCTAAAAACTTCTACAACACAAAGTGGTATCTTAAACCAAGCAAAAAAAAACATCCTGGTTCGCTACCTATCTGCCCATCTCTCGCAAACAAAATGTGCACTTATAAAAAACATGTTTCGAATAGCTGCTAATATGTGCACAGGAAAAGAACACAGGTAGAGTCCCTGGGTTTGGCGCGAAAAATAGCCATCTCTAATGGCTACAACACGATAGGAGCTTCTCGGGTTAGATTTAGAGGAAATTTGGCGCCCATATACGGAAGGTCTAGCGAGGATAATGTTCCATTCATCCTGCCTTTTATTTCCAACGAAGTGAGTGCAGCCATTAAACGCTGCTTAAAAAGAGCATGTTTAGAAATTCGGTAGCAGTAGTCGAGATACCACCAAAAACACTAGAACGCCAATTAGTCCGCAACCGACTGTATGATCGCCTCTGCGAAACAAACGACTGCAATGTTTGCCCAAACGGCAGAGACGGCGACTGCATGAGGTCGGGTACAATTTACCTAATCTCTTGCGAGGCATGCGGGGATGAATATATTGGCGAAACGTGTAGACCACTCTGCATCCGCGTAAAAGAGCACCTTGCTGGGAAACGTAACTCCGACCCAAAAACCCCACTAGGCACGCATAAGGAACAGAAGCATAAAGGAGCAAATTTTGACATTGAATTCACGATCCTTGCACAGGAATCGAAAACATCTACGCGCAAAACTTTGGAAGCCTTTTGGATACATAGCAAAGGCCCAAAAATGAACCGAAAGAGGAGTGCTTCAATAACGCGTGACCTAGCGCCATACCTCAGGCGAATACTCGCGGCTTGAGCCAGGCACCAGTCTCACATTAGCACAGACTCCAAGTGGCAGGCCTTCAATGATTAATTGGAAGACCTAAAACATCTAAGCGGTGAATGTTTTTGAAATGAAGTTTTTCCTATGCGACCCAAAAATTTATCTCTTACGTTTTCTGCTAGGGTTATGAAGGCCTTTGATTTAATATTTGCGAATCAATTTGACCTTTCCAGGCTCTGAAGATGGCGATCCTTGCCGAAACGTAAGCCACCACGACTGTTGTAATAATCATGCTGCATTGTTAACTGTATTGTTATATGCTTCGCTGAAATTCAATGAATAATACCAATAACACCTCGGAACGGCTAAACAGAAGAAGATACTCAATTATTCAAACTATGTCGAGGTTAATAGATAGTAGGTCCTAGGATTTATTTATATTTTTTATATCATATTTATCTTGTACTTATTATGCCAAGAATAATTCACCTCCTGGCATTGCAGCAAATGACCGGGTAGTCAAATAATCAATTCTATAATCATTTTGTACTTCCCAAAGCAGATAATATTGACGTAAATCGCTCAGTTATCGTATACTCTCATTCCTTATGATATAATAAGTCACCGAAGTGATTGAGAATCATGAGACAAAGAACAGTCTGACATTAATGATGCCGCACACTGTATGTCATGTCACTTCATCAACATCTCCAATTATTTTTCAATTACTTGTGTACTTCAGGAGTTGAAACCTTCACAGATTTCTAGAAGAGACTTTGTTCTATCAGTCCGTAGGCAATCATATCTTATTTTCTAGTTATATTTCACTTCAGCATTATTCATCTTCGCAATGCACTACTATATGGACTCTCTTTGTTTCCCTTCAGTTAAATGTCCTCGAGACAATTTCTTGCCCTCCGTACAGTTCGTTCTACTTCTCCAGATGACTTCAGTGTGAATACGCGCCGATAATCTTGGAGAATCAACTATATATTGGAGACTTCCAACTTCACCCAACTTCTTCCAGTAGTTAAACTCCTTCATTGAAACAAGAAATTATGTGCAAAACGATTAAATCTTTGCAGACAATTGTGAAGCTACTAACCGTGACAGTTGTGAGAAAAAGTGTGCGTAAATGAATGTTTCAAACATGAGATATTGTTTTGCCTGCACATGGAGACTAGGAAATTGTCTTGATCGCTTTCTGAGAAGCAGTGAGGATGGGAAAGCTGGTGACAAAATCGAAAACACTATTCAATACTTTTCACTTATTCGTACATGTTTTGGTCATTAGAAAATAACTTTCTTTGCTGTTTTTTTCAGAATTCTGAATCTTGAGAAATTCAAATGTTCGCCTTATTCTTAATATGACCTGCTTACTACACTATGGCAGCAAAAATAAAACCATGTCCCACTCTTTTGCATTTTTTGCTGGACATTTTCAAAACAAGCGCATCTTTGGATTTTTTTTGCAAAGCCAAGCTCCCAGTTGAAGTTCCAAGACTTGAATTATCGAATGATTACTGAAACTTAAAAAAAGCAAAGAAAATGGGTTTTCCTTGGGGGCTGCAAATGGGTGTGAATAGGGGAAAAGTACTCTTTATTGAAAACAGTGTGCTTGCCACAGATGCTACTCAAGCGATGACAACATATTACTAAAGCTGAGAGATAACAAATGGTACTCAAGGCAATTGCTGTCGGTCGGAATTCAACGCTCTGATGAGCAAATAGCACATTCCCAAGATCGACGTATTGCTCACGTGTTAGAAGCCAGTCGAGACTACGGACTCTTCATGAGCAATTCGTGAGAATTTATTGTAGAACAACAAGTTTCTTTGGCGATCAAAAGAATGATGAGTGGGAAAAGACCGTTTAACTCTCACAAGACAGACGGCAAAAATACGTAACAAGAGTATGTAAGATATTCATTTTTCAGGGAGGTCGCTTTCCTACGGAAGAAAGCGGATTGGTAGAGCGCATGTCCGTTCTTTCTTTCCATGTCCTTTCTTTGCATGTTGGTACTGTATACTAAGAAGGTCAGAAACCAGTCCTAGTACTAATATGTCCGTTTCCTAAACTATCGTTTGACTACCAATATTATAGTGAAAAGACAGTAAGTACTAATTGTTGATTGTAAGAGATATAAGAAAGACAATCATCCAAACGGCGAATTCTAATGTTCTTTTGGCCGTTACAGCGCAATAAAAGGCCTTTTTCGAAAACCAAATGCATCATTGGAATTGGTAAATTTTGGACTATTGAATGGTTACTAAAATTATGCAGAAAAAACTTTGTTCAGCGAGATATGCTCCAATAAGAAACATAGAATTATTTTTAACATGAAGAAAAAGACCCTAACTAAGCAATAAAAGTGCGCTTCGACTGCGAATAGCACTGCGCTCCCGCGATTTCAACTATGGTTCCAAGGTTAGGGCATAACGTGTCAGTAACATGTTGAGAAAGGGTGAAAGCATTCGTAAAGAACCGCTTCTTCTATTCACAAATTGAAACGATTTGTGCACTGCAGAGTACTGCTTCTCGTAAATATGTCACAGTGCACGAATTATATCACTTCCACAAATGATGTCGACTAGAAAACTCGATTGGATTGGAAAAGCATTCGAAGTTAATGGACTCGACAGAGATATACTATACTTTCGACTCCTTCCAAAACACCAAAGAGGTAACTATTTGGTTATCCGGAGAACACAATGAGCTCGTGATTATCTTGCATTCGCCTTTACTTTTTCCATGCCAAGTTTCAGATCGCTAATCTGCAGGATCCGTGGGTGCTAATATGGTAGCTAACAATTCATACTGCATCAACGAGTGAGATGTATAAGATCGATCGATGTTTCTTCAGTCCTTGATATTCGTAGAAATATTGCTATTGTGCAACCTACTGATAACTTTATGATTTACGTACAAGTAAATTTGTTGAATATGCCTGAGAGAATCGAGTGGTGAGCAGAAATTCGACTTCAGACGAAGTTGAACTAGCGTCCCATCCATGCCGAAGACGTGAGCAACCACGACATCACCGAGGCCTTTATCCATTACTCATTCTTCAATATGTCTCTATCGTAGCTATCAGCCAGCAACTTTTGACGGGTTTGATAGGGTAAGCAATATTCATAACATCATAACACTGTAAGAAAGCAGTAAAACATAAGCAATCTTGAAATTATATAAGTACAATGGCTGTCAGCTCAACTGGGTTTATAGAGTGATATTGCTTACTAGACCAAACCTTAAGGTTAGGTTAACGGTTGATAGCTGATAACCATGATAGAAAGAAATTGAAGAATGAGTGGTGAGTAAGCGGTGGTTTCGGTGGTGTAGTGGTACACGCATAGCCGGTGTGTTGGTGTTCAACTCCTGCCCGAGGTGAGGTCGAATTTTTGCTCACCAGTCAATTCTCTGAGGTATATTCGAAAAGTTGTAATACAACAAAAAAGCAGTAAAAACATTAGCAATCTTGAAATTCTCAAAGCGAGAAGTTTTTGAACAAGCCGGTTCAAACAGCAATATTTTTTATAGCGAAGTGAAAACCAAAAAAAAAATCAATCTCCACTCACCCAAATAAGACGAATCTTAATGAATTTCGTAAGCTTCTCTTTGTATAGCACCATTACTTTTATCTTTGACACCTCATTCCATGCATTACGCAAAAGATACCAATGTAATCGAAACCTAGAAAATAAAGAGTGGCTTGTAAAAAATGCTAATCTAACTGCATATGATGTCAGTTCAACAAGAACTCTCAATAGTTCTTCGATTACACCTGAGAGAATTGAGTGGTGAGCAGAAGTTCGACCTCAAACGGGAGTTGAACTTGCGATCCACCCTAGTGGAAGAACTCCTACCATAGCTATCAGTTACCAACTTTCAACAGGTTTGGTAGGGTTAGCACATACCGCTTTCTAAACCCAGTTTCAGCTGACAGCCATTGTAATATGCAATACTCATGATTTCTGTTTTCATTGCTTTTTTCGCAAAGGCATGATGTTTCCGATACAATCAAAAAGATTGAGTACTGAGCAAAATTATGCCAAAGACGATGAATAATCAGTGGTGGTGAAACGGTCCATCGGTCGTGTAGTAACAGCACGCACATCCGGTATGGGTGAAACGCTAGTTCAACTCACGCCTGAGGTGGAGTTCTCACCACTCAATCTCATTAGGTGTATTGCAAACATCATACCAATGCGGAAAATGCAGTAAAAACATTAGAAATCATGAGTTTTTTTGATTATCAGTGTATCTGAGAAGTCATAACATATATACAAAGATCAAATGTTTTGACCTGTCACTCTAACGATGCTAATTTTCTATAGATCCTCTCACACTGTCCTATGAACATATTTTACCGTGGCGATTTCTGTAACTGAAAATGAGCACTGGTTTGACGTGCTCTAACGTAGTTTTCTTTGACTCCTTGACGAACACATGTACCGTTTTCGGTACATAGCGTGCTTCACACACTCGGCGGCTAGTTCGTATCAACGCGCTTCCATGGAAATAAACATTTATTTGTTTATTCAAGGTACTCAGAGGACATTATTAGCATTTAATGATTTAATGTCACACAGGAGACTTCTATAAAAGGTTTTTTTTGGTAGAAAAAGTGTCCTCCGCCGAAAATCAATTTATGTTTCAGCAAAAGAACACATCCCTTCGAGAGGAAACCTACTTCCAGTTGTTAAAATACATTTGCTTCTACCTTTTTGATTTATGTTGCACTCATTTGAGAGCTTGAAAATGACCTCCTACTAACCGATAACGTTTTCCTACCAAAGGCATTGTTGCAGTTTCATAGCGGATTTTCTGTGGTTATATACTATATTTTCAAAGACAAGTAGACAGTTAGATGCGCAAAACTAGACTGTCATTAAATGTGCTTCAATAAACGTATTTTCAGTAGAAAGAACACTCTTTTGTCTTAAAATTTTACACTTTTCATCACGAACTCCGTGGATGCGGTCGCATTTATGTGATAAGTATTCCTTTTTCCTCTTTCTTTCCTGAAAGAGCTTTTGCACTAAATTATTAGTAATCATACGGTAGCTTGAAAACTAAAGAATTCAGCAATAAGCTTGATTTCTAAGAGTACAAAGTGGTCACTAAAAAGAGAAGTACGTTTTGCTTTCGGAGTAGGCTGTTTAAACTTCATAGCTATTTTTTAGGAACATATCGTGCATTTCAGTCCTGAGAAACTTCCATTTTGATAAAATATCACAGAAGAAACTTCTGTGAAGACTTTATAGTGAAGATAACTCTATGTAACAATTATGTAACAATTCTTATTTTATGTTTCAACGAGAAAACCACATTGTTGTGAAAAAGAGTATATTACCACGTGCTAACATTCGTTTCTTAATGTTTCATTAAAATATTCGATAAGTGAGAAATATAGAATTTCATACTGAGTTTGCTTGCAAAAGATTTTCATAGTACGCTCAACTAAGAGAAAGGCAATGTTTTACTGTCGGAGTTCATTTTTCCAACCTCACAGGGGATGTTTTGATTTTTTTTGTAGTAAAATTGTGATTTCAGAAAAACTTTGTCACCATAAAGTATCGAATATTACTGGGTAGATTTTTATGAACTCGTTTTTAATGGAAAGTACCTAGTTGTTAAAAAAATTTTCACTCTATAGTAAGATTTGTGCGAGGTGGTAACATTCTTTGAAATTTGCTCGTGATTCCTTGCATTTTACATAGAAGATATTCTCACTAGAGTATTAGTAATCAATCATTAGCTTGAGAAATGGCAATTTTTTATACTACGTTTGGTTTAAAGAAAGGTTTTTTTAGGGAGCAATACCTTAGCGGGGAAATATACGCCTCGTCTTTCGGATAGTTATCTCATTGCTTGAACTTCACCAAAGGTTCTGTTGGAAGCTATATAGCGAATTTTAGATGGCCTGCACACTCAATTGTCACAGGGGAGCGACTAATTACCAATAAATTCCCGCAGGCATTTTCAGTAC
Organism: Parelaphostrongylus tenuis; assembly: GCA_019055375.1. Taxonomy (NCBI): domain Eukaryota; kingdom Metazoa; phylum Nematoda; class Chromadorea; order Rhabditida; family Metastrongylidae; genus Parelaphostrongylus; species Parelaphostrongylus tenuis. The sequence goes on from JAHQIW010007135.1 coordinate 125,721, forward strand.
GAAGTATGCCAACACGTCCTAAGAATTCGCGTTCCATAGAAAAACTATAAAAATGAACGCACTTCCAACTCTCACCCCTATTTCTGTGTTATCTTGTAGGAGCAAGACCGTTTTTTTCTCATATTCTCATCTCTCCGATCGCACAGATATCGATCAGTCTGCTGTTTATTCAGACACAACTGACTTCAAGCTTAGAGTTCTTTCGTGACGCAAAAGTACCCAACCCTTCTTTGCATCCGTGAGCTACATTCACGAAAATTGAAATACCAATGTGTAAATAATTTTATGATTAGCTAAGCATGGAGTAAAAAAGTTTCAAGCTTTTGTTTGAACATGCAGGCGAAAGAACCGAAACAAATCATGCTGTGGAGCGAATACTTCCACTGGTGACAACGATGCCCATCGGAAACAGTTGGGCAACATGGAGGTCTCTGTTTTACTGCTGGACGTTTATCCACCTGAAGGTGGTCACATTGGAGTTATTAGGAGAGCTACGAATTTGGTCGGGCGCATGAATTCTTATTGAGGGCAATGAACTAAAAGGAATACGTAGAGGGCGCAAACGGTACAAAAATCCAGTGTCAACATCTTCACGATAAAATGAGCTCGCAGTGCAGAATAAACGGGTATAGTAAAAGGTTGGTGCCTATGAATCAATAGGACAAAGTTTTTTGAATAGGATATAACTTGTTATCAGCTGTTAGGTCTAGTGGCATACAGGCGCCTGTTTTGTCATATTGGGGCTCACTGGTACCACCCTCCCTCGGTTCAGCCAATCTCCTGAGATCAAATACCTCTTTAAAGGCATCGACGCTGAGTAATAAATCACCCCAAGTGAGATGATTCAGTTACCTGACATTGTGGTGACCAGCAGTCGAGCATGTCGGTAGAGGAGGTGCGGTTCAATGTAACAGCTACGTGCTCGACTGTCGATCACTACAGTTCAAAAGTTCGACTTTCTGTAAACCTCGGCATAATTAATCGATTTATGAAAATCGAGAAAACTTATTCTGATTAGCTGACGCGAGGTTGATAAACTAGTCGTAATCAATCGACTGACATTCGGCGACCCGCCTTCTTCAGAGCCTAGGCGTATGTAGTCTATTTGAATGATTCGGAGGATCCGATTTATATGCTACTAAGGTCAGGTTGAGCGCATGTGGCGCAGTGGTTAGAGGTGCTCTGCGTCGCACACGAGGTCAGTGGTTCGGTCTCGCGCTCATGGCCCACCAAGCCATCCATCCCTCCGGGGTCGGTAAATTGGTACCAGGCAGGTTTCAGAGTTGTCTGGGAGGATAAGCAGCACTGACTCGGTTCAGCGGGAGGCCACCGCGAGTCATTGTAAAGGCCAGATGTGCATTCAATCACCTCAAACGAAGTTAAAAATTGAAGTCGAATGCATGGCGCATCCCTCAGGGATTGATCAACGCCGAGAGCTTTATCCTTTTTTTTAAGGTCAGGTTAGGAGATCAAACGAAGAAAGGGAGCGAGATCTCGTGCGATGGTGACGCATCCGCCCTTTCGGTCCATTTCGGAGTTATGGGCGTTTATCCAAAATGCCTCAAGAGTTTTGTGCGTTGATGTTATGACTCCTGCGCTAGGATTGTGACAATCACATCAAAATTTTTGATGCTGTTTTTTTTTGTGCACTATGTAAACCTAAAAGTAACCTATTCTAAATTGGCTATCTAGATTTCTTTTATGCGGATGAAAAATGGTCTACCCGTGTTGCCTATATATTCTTCCCGCATGTCTTACATATTAGCAAACAAATTGTGCCCGATCTCATGCAATCCCCTCTTCTCCGTCAGGGCAAATCATACAGTTTTCGCTGTTGCACAATTGATCGTGAAGTCTAATGCGGAACAGCTAATGGCGTAAGGTGGAGGGTGGGATTCCAATAATTACCATGGAAAAAAAGAAAATTAGTAGCGCGGTTGAAAGGTGTCTAAAAAGATGCGATCTTGAAAATTACGTGACACTTATTGAAATCCCACTCCACCCTACGTCATCAGTTGATCCGCAATAGAGTTTACGATCGATTGCGCAACACCAAAAACTGTATGATCTGCCTTAACGGAAGGGAGGAGAAATGTATGAGATGTGGCACAATTCATTTGGTGGCATGTAGGACATGAGAGTAAGAATATTCAGGCGAAACGGATAGACGACTTTTTATCTGAATAAAATAACATCTAGATAGCCAATTTAAATTAGATAAAACCAAATTTCTAGGTCTACATAGGGCACAAAAGCACAACAACAAAGATTTTGATGCGACTGTCGCAATTCTAGCGCAGGAATCAAAATTATCCATGCGCAAAGCTCTTGAGGCATTTTGGATAAACGCCAATAACCCCGAAATGAACTGAAAGGACGAATGGGTCACCGTCACAAGAGATATTGCGCTCTTTCTTCGTTTGATCTTTTAACCTGACCTAGGCAGCACATAAACCTAAATTTTCATTAATCCTGCGAATCATTCAAAAGACTAATACTACATACGCCCAGGCTCTGAAGAAGGCGGGTCGTCGAAACGTCAGCCGAATTACTAGGCCTAGTTTACCAACTCGCGTCAGCTAATCAAGATAAGTTTTCTCGATTTCCATAGATCACCACAATGTCAGGTAACTACATCATCTAACTTGAGGTGATTTATTACTCGGCGTCGATTCCTTTATAGAGGATTACTTAACCTCAGGCGATTGGTTGAACCGAGGAAAGGTGGTACTGATGAGTCGCATTAAGACGAAACAGCCGCCTGTATACCACTAGACCTAACAGCTCACAGGAAGTTATATCCTTATCAGATTATTTCATTTTGAGCGTATCTATACAAAGCGGTCCATAGAATAGGATTAAAGTTTTTGAATTTGAAAAAGGTTTCAACCCCAGTAATTTGCTGATAACCGGGAAATAGTTAGAATTATTGATGAGGTGGCGTCTCACGCAGCGTGCAGCTTCATTTTTGACAAACAATTGATAGAATTCTCATTTTCATTCACTATCTCAACTATGAGGTATTTCATGGAAAGAAACAGTTTCAAAACTGAAAGATTGCAATCGTAATTTTTGATTTCAGAAGAAGAGGCTGTTAAACTACACAATTATTTGGGTAATGCTCATATGAGGCAATGAATAAGAACAAGAAGTTGTCAGAATGAAAAAGGTAAGGCAAATATGACTGATGAATGGATGAATATGGATGAGATAGCATAAACATGTTCAGTAACAGTATGAAGCACCCCATATTCATGAGTATTTGGCTTTTCCCCTGGAGCGCTGGGTTCTGGGAAGGGTAATTGCCAATATTCCTACTACAAATACCCTTATTAAACTCTCTTCTGTCATCTTCCATAACTTTCTGACAATCGGAATCCTTTTAGTGATGAAAAAGTAGAAATCTAATTAGAAGACTGTCGCATCGTGATTGCAGATCGCCGCTCTCAGATTTCAACTTGGTCGTCAAGGAGTTAACTGAATACGCTCAAGACTGATTCTTGTATCTTGTACAGCTCTAAACTCTCCCGAAATCTTCAGTGTGACAACGAAATGGCTGCAGCCGCCCACCAATGAAACAGGGCTCTCCTGTGCTTCCGATGGGTACCCCGCTCCACTCATATCATCGAGAGTAATTTTTCTTCTGCAAGATTTATTTTAGTATGTTGTTCAAATCGATGTATTTGTAATTATTGCATGCAAAAAGAGTGGAATGCATTTGCGTTGGGGTGGAGGGAAAACGTGCAGGAAGCTACAATCATACTTTACAGGAAATTCGCGCTTGCTTGTTTCACTATATCACGTATAACTCACTGCTTAGGTGCACACGTCAGTTCCCACAGAATAGTCAAAAGCTAACACCAGAACAGTGTCCTAGTCACAGAATATGATATTTCCTCAGATGCACATGATATACTACTCAAAGTTTATTTATCAACTATGTGTTCTAAAACGCGGCAGTTATTAAGTGTGTGTGTGTTGGTGTGTGAGTGTGTGAGTGTGTGTGTCGGCGTGTGTGGCGTGTGTCTGTGTGTGTTGAAGTTACAATTAATTATGTGTAAGAACAGCCAGTAACCCGCAGACTTCTGCAAAGCTGCCAGTTGTGAAAGTTATGAGAAGATGAAGTATGCTTGCAAAAATGTTTTGAAACGTTTTGAACATTAGTAAAATTAGATTTTGGAGATCTGATACATAACGTGCTAATCATACGCAACTGCCGATTATATTTATGATCAATGTTGTCGGTAGAAGCTATTGGCATGAGTTGTTGATCATTGACCAAATTTTAAGCAAAAGACATTTAGATATCAGTGTGCAAAAAATACGTGACGGGATTGTAAATTTTTTTTTGCAAGTAAGGACTTCACGATTTCATGAGTGTGAACTTACTAAAAGCATGCTTTGATTCCATAAGCGAAAATCTATTTATAACCACATTTTGAAAGCAGTATTTTGTAAATTACGTTTTCGAGTCACACTTTCATAACATGTTGTAAGAAATACCAATAATAGTTGAGAATGCGTAGTCAAGAATACAGCTTCATTGTTGTAAAGTAGGGACATTTGAAGCAGGTAGCCATTCTTTTTATGAAAAACACGTTTACGCAAGTTCTTGCATGTTACTGCATGCTTTTTTGGCAAAAAACGCCTCTAAAATCTATTTTATGCTTTTTTAAGCGAAAAAAAAATCAGCTGTGTTGTTCTGGCATCGGGTTAGCAATTGCGAAATAAATATATGATCTTCTTTTCATTCTTATAACAAGCTACAAAAGCCTTTTTAAGAGCAAAACCCTTCATACAAAGCATCATTTGTCAAAGAGTCAAATCATGGTATTATATTCACCATTTTTCAGGCCATCGAACAGTTATCAAAAGTCTCGCAACAATTCAAAAGTTCGACTTTCTATGAACCTCGGCATAATTGATTGTTATGTGAAGATCGAGAAAACTTATCTTGATTAGTTGACGCAAGATTAGCCGACGGTAAATACCAACCTCGCGTCAGCTAATCAAGATAAGTTTTCTCTATTATCAAAAATCTACTAAGATCTGTGTTTGGTGAAGAAGCCAAGAAAAACCGAGTGAACCAAAAAAGTTCACTGCATTTGCGAGGTATCTTCTGCATATCAGCTTTCTGCATATCTTTTGAATCCGTGTATGGCGTGCCATTGTTCAACTCATAAGTCCTGTCTCCTTTTTTGATTCGACCATGGTGGTTGTTTTTATATAGACATTGAAAATATCTTTTAATCGGGCGAAGTGTGCTTTGTACAGTTCGGTTCATTTTCGGACAAGTGTTTTTTTTTTTTTTTGGAGTGGTGTGTGATGAATGAGAAAAGATAGTGCACCAAAGTATTTTAAATCTATGACGTTCGTAAGCATTTTGTAACGTAATCGTTTTTCGAAAAGTGTATCTGAACGTACAGAAATAAAAGCCAGTTCACAGCAGGCTTCCTTTGTATGAACTCAATATCTCTTTACATTGACTGAACAAATCAAAACATTCTTGCATATCCTAATGGTTAAGAGCAAATAATGAAACGGTACATGGTACATTTCCCTAACCGCACCCATTTTCAGCTCCTTGTAAAGAGCAAATTTTCAAATTTTCGACCTTTTTTTCAGTGCTTTAATATGAAGCCGATAGCTCAAATCTCGAAAAACTGAACGGTGTACCTTATATTTTAAATGGCTTCTGCATTGCCATAGAAACATAACATTTTATTTCGCACTCAAACATTCTTTGCTGGACCATGTCTTCCCCTTAGACTTATAGTGATCATTTTATAGCGCAAATTCCGACAAATTTGCTAACGAACTTATTTCTTAAAAATATACCTGTTGCGCTGTAGCACCAAAAATAAATTTTTATTTCACACGGGAGCGCACACTATGCGCAGGTATGGGTATGGATTTTGCAACATTGGCATCGAGTTATCGCGCTTCTAATAACAATTCAGTAGTTTGAACCTGAAAAATTCAAGCGTTGCGTTATAGTTTTTAAATGGCTTTGAATTGCGCCGTAACATAAAAGCGTTTCATTTCACAATTGGCACTTCTTGTTAGATTGAGCTTTTCCTGAAAAATTTCTATAATCATCCGATGACAACTCGGAAATCCTAGCTGTGTACTTGCTTTAGAGTGAAATCTTCGCTGCTCTGCAACAGTGAAATTAAGATTGCATTTCACATACGGCCACATGTGAATTGCGCTGCTCGCTCTATACTAAGCAATTCTACAACCCAATCGACAAGCAGTGCTCGCCAAGTGCGAGATCCAATATTCTTTTCACTATAACAACGCACTTAGACGTTTTTCTCTTGAGAGAGAGAGAGAGACATTTTATTGAAATCGCTGAGATTTGTGTTACCGTCCGGTTATTGAAAGCCTCAAAAAAGACTTTACCCAGAAAAAATGGCTGTGTGCAACAAAATCTTGTTTTTACTCTTATATCACTTAAAAAAAGTAAACCTTTAGAATTCTCACAACTTGAGCTATCAAATGACCAATAAACCATCAATAAAGCGAAAATAAGTTCTTAACAACGGACTGAAAATGGCGGATGGGCGGAGCACTCAATATATGTAATATATATAAATATTAAATAAATGATCTATATTACTTATATATTTGCATAGATATATATATTCGCTTTTTGAACAATTAGACAATATATACCATAATATACACGTATTTATCAGATAAATAAATAATGTATATATGAGGACGCCGCGGCCGAGTGGTTGTGATGCTCGCCGCTGCGCGCGCGGAGCTGAGTTGCAGAGTTCGGCACTCTCCGGTTGTCAATAAGAACACCTTACGGAGCGCCACAGCCAGGCTATCTTCGACAGTGCATGTAAACATGCTCAACCAGCATTCTACATCATTTAAGAAGGAGACAAAAACGAAACAAACGAATGACAGAAGTAGTGGGGCCCTCGCAGGAAAAAAGTAGTGATGACGAATATATCACCTATATCATCTGTCGTCCCGCTGATCGTCGAATGACTCGAGCGGGTACCAGCAACTCTTCCATTTTTCCCTATCACGTGCACGAGTAGCCCAGTGGGTCCTCCTCGCTGTAGGGATTCGCTGAGCATCATATCTTTCTTCTATCGCTATCGTGAAGAAATCGGACCAACGGGTCAGTCGTCTTCATTTAGAGCGCTTGACGTCCCGAGGAATACAGTCGGTAACTGCTCTCGTCCATCGGTTGTCGTTGAAGCGCATCACGTGCCCGGCCCACCTTATTTTCGACATCCTGGCGTGTGGAACGGCGTCTCTGATTCTCGATCGTTGACGTAGGTCGGAACTTCGGATCCTTTCTCTCGTTTGCGAAATACGGGATACTCCTAGAATCGACCTTTCAACTGCGCGTTCGATAACTCCGAGTGATCTTTCATCCTGCTTACGTAGCGACCAGGTTTCTGCTGCATACGTCAGGGCAGGGATAATTGTCGAGTCGAAAAGGTGGGCACGGAGTCGGATATTCTTTGTCCTCTTCACTACGTCTTCGATGCTCTTAAACCTGGGGCTAGGTTGTGACGTTCTTCAAACGTTTTTCTAGGTCCAGTTTTTGCGTTAAAATCTCCGACAATGACCTTTAAGAATGTGTGATCTTCTCTGAAGAATTTTTCGTGGTCCATATGAACTCTTCGACTTCGTCTTCGTCATAGCTTGATGTTGGTGCGTAAGCAACGAGTATGGTCAAAGCTGGCATAGAACCACATCGTTTCAACCGCAATCGTCCGATACGGGTTGTTAGTTGTTCGAACGAATCAATGTTCACGGTCAAATTCGATTCGACGAGGACGCCAACGCCGCCGACACCTCTGCGATCGCATGTACCAAGGAACAGTTCTTTTCCGTTGTCATGAACAGCGTGAAAAGGATGGCGCCTTCTCGTCTCAGCCAGGCCAATGACGTCGTACCTTATTCTTGTTGCTTGAATCAATAGATCTTCTACAGCGGATTGGTGAGCAAGGGTTCTTGCGTTGTAGGTACAGATCGTCATTTCAGTCCGTTTCGATCTTGGCAGCCTAATTCGGCCCTAAGATTTTAGCAGCGTCTCCGTACTCGTCCTACCTGGCGCTGCCGTACCAGGTGCTCTTTCGGGGCCAGGGGAATGAGGCCCATATTTGTTGCTGTTTTTGGCATTTTGATACCCAACGTATAGCTTGCCAGGCTCTAAGCGTGGGGGCTGGGTACTCACGAGTAGCTTGCCAGTCTCTCTTGGGGGAGCGGGAGGAGCTTATTTGTTGGAGGCGACTCCTAACCGCCTCCCATGTACTTTCCAGCCGCTTGATTGCAGGCTTTTGGCCGACTTGACTCGTAGAAATAGAGTTTTTGTCAAGTCGGCGCTGAAGAAGCAGGGAGCTCGTCCCCTGAATCCACCTGCGTCTCTGGGAAGCACACGGTCACTTTTGGTTTGCGTTTTATTCCCCTATCCACCACCTGAGGACGCTCCACATGCCCTCGCGACTAACCGGACGGGATCCCTCAAGGATGGAGGTCCGTGGGACGAGTATATATATATGCATTATATATATATATGTACATATATATCCAACCTCACTCTCTGGACAAGATCTTTTCATAGGAATGTTAGTAATCTTTAGAAAGCCTGAATGGTTGTATAGAACCGTAAATGGCCGGTTTCCAACAACACCCTTTCATATCGCTGTTAAATCGAACATAAAATCATGTTTCAACAGCGCATACTCCTCGCCGGACAGAGCTCTTTCTTTCGACTATTATTAATCATTCGATAGGGTGATGTTTGCCTACTCTAACGATGTGATTATATCCTCAAGAAACCATTTCTCGGTAACTGAGCAGGGAAACTAATATTGATTCACATGTGCGAGCAAGGTGGTCTTTGGGCAATTCATGGACTGCTTAGTGGGGCAGCAATAGGGATTGCTCAATTGTCGATCTATTTTCGACAAGTCTTACGCTGGTATAATCCTTGTTATTTGATTAGGAATTGCTTTAAAAGAAAAACTCCAGGCAAATCGTATGACTCTGGTACAAAAAAAGCTTCGATGCTTTCATTTTGCCATGAATATATGAATAAATCATGTCATTATGAATAATTCGATGGAATTAGGAGGCCACACCATCCTTAATTCTTCCAACAGTGACTTTAAAGCATCCAGATAAACGAGCTCTTCGCCACGCGTTCATATGCTCGAAAATCGATCGATCATCGCGTCAGCAGGCCTTGCTGCCTCACCCAGAGGCCCGTGAAGAGATTAATAATCACCTTGCTCGCGTATGTGGATCAATTTTATTTTTCCTGCTGCGTTGCTGAAAAACGGTCTTTTCAGGATATAAACACAGCGTTGGCAATCAGCAAAAGTTACGCTGTTGAATGATTAGTAATAGACCAAAGATATATGTATATTTATATCGGCATTGGAGTAGTGAACGACTTCAGAAATATAGGTCTTCCACTCTGAACATAAAGGTATTGTCAAGTGTAAGCAGACGTTTGTGGCAAAATTGTTAACTTGTAAACACTTCAACTGAAACAGCACGGAACTGCCACTATAAGGAACTGATTCATCGCGGAACTGCTTATTCATCATCTTTCATCACCCTCAAATAATTATAGCAAAGGTGATAATTCTATAGCGCCATTTTTGCTTTCGGTATGCCTATAGCAAAGTGATCAAAACATCTACAAGGTTTCGATCAGAAAAATCCTAGTTAAACCTTTGCTGCTAGGTGACTTTCAGCTTCACGCAATAATCACTATTGTAATGCGGACTCTTGCATAGCGGTAGAAATGCTTCCTAGAAAAACTTCCAATTCACTTGAGCGGCTACCGTCAGCAAACTGTTCTTCAACCTCATATTTCGAGTTATCGTGCTCTCCTCAGTAATGAGAAACTTCTGTTGTCATTGGCAAGCGGACATATTGAAGTCGTACTTATTGAAATTCTACAGAGTGCTTTTGGTAGCAGACTAAGCAAATATTTGCGTTAGAGTGTTACTCTGGATAATCCTAAGTGCTTCGCATTTTGATGTGCTAAATGAATCAAATTATCCATTTGTAGTGAGTAAGCGACATCGCATTTTTTATGACAATGGAGAATTAAGTGAACACAAGAACTAGTTTGCAAGCGTTACGCGATTGGAATGAAGCTTGTACAAATGCACAGGTATCACTTTTGTTTTGACTACAGACTGTGAGAAATTGCAAAAGTTGACGGCTCACAATAAACAAGCACCTTTATCAAAAGTTAGAACATGCCGTATCGTTAATCGAAGGTCACAGCTCTGTGTGTCACCTTATTCGCGTTTTCGGGATCATTCACTTGTGTCTCATTTCTCAATACAGTCGTAATTCCAAGAAACAATTATAACCTTCCGCCTCATGGCAAAGGTTCACATTTTGATGTAACTGAGTTTCCATCACTATCTTCGACTCAATTTGCTTATACATTTCTTCATACTGATGAATACTCAACGCCATCTTCGCTTATATCTTTCTTCATTCCTATTGATGGGTACTTGATGCCAACTCCATACTTGTGTCTGAATGACCACTGAAATCGTGCAGAAGTCTTCTTTTCGGTTTTGACAGGCCTCTTTATCAACAAAGAAGATCTCACAAAAGCTATTGAATGGAAGGCTAACGAAAAGGCTAAAGCAAGAATAATAATAATATTTCCGCTTCCTAGGAATTTCCTGTTTAGAGCATTTCGTACTAAAAGATGTGCTTCATTTTTACCATTCGATAGCTTCTTTGACAGATTTAAGACGGAGTTTCATCGAATATGAAGTTTCTTAGTTCTGAAGTTAGAATTCTATGTCTCACCAAAGCCGTGAGACGGTGGAAGCAATATTTGAGTCGTACCACCTGATGAAGCGGTGCATGCACTGAAGTTCTTGATTGGTAGCGTATTCTGTTTCCCTGTTTTCGTTCAACATCTGACATAAATTTTGTTCTCTCATTAATCTATGGTCATTTGCTTTCAAATAGCAGAAGCTGTCGTAAACATCGACCTAAGAAGTTTAAATTTGAAATAAGCTAGTGGACGATCTTTGATGCTTCTCTAGATCGTAGAAAATTGCATAAACGGCTGCCTCGTCGACGTCGCAAACTACATATGCTTAGTGCCAACCTTTATTACCTTGTGAATAATATAATCAAAAAGGGACTTATTCTTTTCAGTCACATCTGCGGTATATGCTGCGTTTTCCATTAGGAGCTATTGAAGAATAGTCTATCAAACATAGCAGAACTTACGACCCTTCTGATTTAGCTTTAGCCACAGTCACAGTAGTGTTGGGATGTGGACTGATGCCACAAGGCCAAGGTGATAGACAGAAGCTTTCCTGGCATTATAATTTTTGCATTTTCAAATACAAAAATGTTATACTTGATCGGTGTATAATGGCGACAAATTTTGAGTAGGGAATAATAAAAGACAAGAAAAACGAGCACCAGAGAATTACATCAAGTACAATGATTTAGTATCGATTTCGCACTACAAAACCTACCATGTTTTGTTGCAGCAACGACAGGGAAGTTTACTGTTAGCGGCCTCAAATTAACAACGGTTATGGCTTTTACTGCATCAACCAGCGCACCTGCCCAGATCCCTAGTGGTATTTCAGCTACTTCAGATGGCGCTAAATCATTCGTATCTCGCCTTGCAATGCAAACAGTGAGTTCACAAGCCTATGTCTACAGTTTTCCCACTGTGATTGCATGAAGGGCGAAGAAAATAAATGTAAATTGTTTGATGTATGTCAGCATATGGATTCAGCGCATTTTGCCAACATGGCGCGACATGGTTTCATTAACCTTCTCAGGACCACGTGTACCATTCATGGTGCACGCGGATTTTCATCGTTTTCTAGTTAAGCACAAACTTTTCACTAAACATTGTTGCGGGTTTAATAGTACGCTTGACTTTTGGAAACGCTTTTGTGGTGGGCTGCAGCAACTAAGATAAAATTGCGTTTTTTCCCTCGGAGGGCACAGTGTGATTTGCACTTGTGTTTGCATGGTCATTTTACTAAACAAAAGTTTTTCACCGCAGTTTTAGTATTTATTCGATAGCTTGAAAAATGCTATTCTAAATATGAGCCTGGTTTTGAATTGAATGGTGAATGTAGGTTTTTATAGTGCTATAAAGACAATGACAAATGCGTTTCGCCTACGAAGTACTTTGCGCGCCTCGTTATCGCTTATACCTGACTTTACAGCAGAGTTTCAATAGTCGATCGATAGTTGGAAAAATGCCAATTATGAAAGCTGATTTGTTTTTCAAACTGATATTTTATTGCGCTGTAGCGAGGGAATTAAGGTCGCGTTTTACGCTCTGAGAGAACTTCACAGTGGCCGTATTGGCAATTGTATAGTTAAATCAGTACGTTAGAGACAATTTTGATCAGAAAAAGGTTGATGATTTACTAAAAGCCTTCTATAGAAGTCTTCAATAGTGAAAGAACGCCCACGTGTCTTAAAATTCTCACTTTTCAAGACGAAGGCCACAACAAAGGAGACACAAAGTATCTCCATTTCTTACTTCTTATTTTATGAAAATATGCAAAGGTTTAATCCGATAATACATTTTTTCAATGCACGACTCTTCCAAGAACCTTTCAAAATGTGACTTTTAGTGTTTAGTCGTAATAGGCCTTCACAGAGCTCACAATCATCAAGCTGTAGAGTACATCTTCGGAGAATTCGCATATTTCTGAAATAAATTTTTCAAATCTTCCAATGATGTTGTTAATCTTTTGTCCAAAATATTCATTAGAAAAACAACAATTTATAAAACAAACAGCGATCATTGGCAGATTACCTTAAATATCAGTACCGCTCAACATTTACCCACGTTGCATACAATTCTGCTTGTAAGACTGAACAATTCATACGCTCCAAGGTAGTAAACTACAAACCCTAAAATAAACAGTTCTTACTACATTGTCCTCTACAGTACTATATAGCATGATTCTGCCTAAATTATACAAACCTTTGTTGGAAGCCAAAACACCTAAGCACAGTTGTCCGATGAGCAGTCAGTATGGAAGCAAGGTAGACAGGGGTACTGCTTAGATCGACTGCACCTCGTGTTTACGCGTTTAGTTTGCTTCAAGCACGAGCACTACTTGCATGTAATACCAATTTTCCATGAAATCCAACACAACGTCCACGACGTGGTAAAGTGACTTCCATAATACGCCTGGGTGTCGGCTGTTGAGTGATATGGTCTTGTAAGTAATTGAAATGTACTTTCACCTTGAAATCGGTGAAAAAAATTTTTTCACCTAGTCTTTGTAGATTTTCTACGCCTTTATAAGGGACATAGGTGTCATAAGGTGTAAGCACGAAGGATACCTAAACTGCGAAATTAGATATTCGAAGCAATATCGCAACGAATTGCGCTCCCATTTACATATCTTTCCGGTGCATGATCAAGATAAGCAGCAATTTGGTCAGTGAAATCCACAACTTTTGCTTGTTGTGACTATGCACGACCTCAAATCTCCCCGTCGTTGGGATGGTGGGACCGCCCTGTGGAAATTATCACAAAGTCTCTCTTGTCATTCGGTTTGAGCACCATTGCGCCTTTATTATTCTGTATGGCCATTACGTGTCCCGTCTCCATTGCTGTAGTATGAATTCATTAGTTTATTCTAGCCTATTCTTTCTGCGCGTCCCGACCAAGTGTATTCTTTCCTGTAACATACCCTCGGCAAGTTCAACACTAGTAAGCCCATTAAGAGTGTAGGGGTGTCGACCCTCAGCTAGTAAGCCTTTCATTGGGTCTATCAGAATACTGTCTAAGATTCGTCCGGCGCGCATGGGAGTTGTGCCTGTACTTGCGTACAAGAGCGTGTTGCACGTGTATTCTCCCAAAGTGCACAGTTTAGGCAGTTTAGTCCCGTATCTGTGCCCTTTGCTGCCACGTCAATTATGTCAAACTAAAAAATTTTCTTTGTGGTGGAGAAAAATTTTCTAAATAAGTGACAAAAAGCGGGCTTCGGGAAGGCAAATGAAATCTCTGCGCGCAGAGTCGTCAGAGTGAGCACGATTTTTGCTATTAATTTCGAAATATTTATTCTAACACGATTACCTCTACATGCTCATATGAATCTAATGCATATGCATATCTAATGGGGCGAAGATAACTGTAAGGGCCAAACTAATTTTCTTTTTGTTCTTACAACATCGTTTAAAAACTCTTTGCAACAAAAAGTGAGTTTTAGATTTACCATTAATTGATGCTATCAAACGGCTGCTGAAATTCAAATGTAAAGCTATTTGCAGACCATAAACGAGCGGAACAATAAAAATCAAATTTGAAGCCTTTGTCTTCGCTGTTACAATGCACTAAATTTCTGAAGAAAGTTTAGTTTCAAAACGATTTTTTTTACGTTTCATTATCGATGACCTAACCTCGCACGCACTGTTCAACATCATTTTTGACAAGATATTTATTGTTTTTAAATTTTCAGCCATTATTGTAACCTTTAAGTATTGTATATGATAAATTTTATTAAAACATACATTTAAATCATTGTATTCTTTGCACAAGCTATTACAATTGATTGAATACCAGCATTGATGTGAATGCGTAGTAAACGAGAGTTTTTGAATCAAACGTCAACATTATATTTGCACTAAAAGCTTATGAGTGCGTACAGAAAATCATGAAGTATCGAACTATCACGAGAGAGCCTAGTTCACTATCAAAACAGTGAAAAATACCTTAATAAAATAACAAAAATCGCGCATCGGCTGCGATTTCACTGCGCAAAGCGATTACAAACTGGTAGTCCTGAAAGAGTTAGAGGCACTTCCATACAAACCAAACTAGCTAATAAAAAAGCTTGTTTTGTGAATCATTGCTCTTCCGGAACGGCATGGTCGTAGCGCAGGTCATCCTGATGCTATAATCTCGAGCATTCTGAATCGGCTTATGGTTCAAATCAGTTATGATCCTCTGGTATGCAAGACTGTGACTGTGAATTCAAGAGCGAGTGATACATGTAAGTTTTCAGCTTATAACTTCACCAAACAATCTCTGAAATCAAACAGTCACCAAACACCAAACAATATACACATCTTTTCCTGGATACCATCATGCAAATACTTGTTGGATTTGCTGTCATGTTCATAAAATATAGTAATTCCACACTTGCTATGAGATATTCCAGCCAATGTATACTCTAAGACAGTTTGATTCTATGATTTATCGTATACTGTGAAGTAGTACAGAGATCAAAAGGCTGTTTACAGTTACTGATGACAGGATATTGAATCTTTTGTATATATTATTGAGATATGTTGTTATAAATATATGCAGAAGAGGTAAACGTTCTGGAAAGTATTGCAAAGCTTCTAATCGTAAATTAGCAAGCCGAAGTGTCCCTGAATGAGTATTTTGATCAAAGGTTCAAACATCAGTAAGATTCCGCATTAGATTACGGTGGTTGAACACATTGGTATGCAACTGTTGTGTATATGTAAGACCAACAATGTTGTTAAGCGATACTAGTTGCACAAGTTGCTATTTGTTGAATAGAGCAATGATATACTGCTTTAGTGAAATTTTTGAGGAATATTAGTAAGAAATTTCTCAAAAAACAACTCCGCAAATTGATGAGCGCAAACTTTATAGAGGCTTGCTCTAGTTAGGCACGAAAGATTCGTGGACATAAATGACTTCTGCAGGTAGTGTTTTGTAGATTATGTTTTCGACATACATATTTATAATAACTTGGAAAAAAATGTGCAATAAGAGTTGGAAAGGAAATGTTATGACGAAGATGTGAGCGTCCGTGTTATACAGTACTTTAGGAGAGGTGGATGTATTATAAACAAGAAAACGGTGTTCAGAAATCATTTCAGTAAGAGCATCTTTCCATGGCGATAAAGTATCCGCAAGCTCCAACTTTTCTTTCTTTTCAAGCATCAGCAAGGTTGAAGTGAAGCTCAAGATACGTGCCATTTTTTCCGAAAGAAAGGGGGTTTTTCTCTTCGCTAGTAGAGCGTACTATGGAGGCAAAAAAAACCAGGTTTAGTGTAAAAATCTGTATTACTCAGCGATTGAAAACTTCATTGAAATCAATGTAAAGCGAGCGTATGTGGCGCAGTGATTAGAAGTGCTCTGCGTCGCACACGAGTTTGATGGTTCTACCTCGCGCTCATGGCTCTCCAAGCCGCCCATCTCTTTGGGGTTGGTAAACTGGTACCAGAGTGGTCTCAGGTTTGTTTGAAAGCATAAGTGGCACTGACTCGATACAGCAAGAGGTCAGCGCGAGTCATTGTAAAGGCCAGATATGCATTCAATCACCTCAAACAAAGTCAAAAATTGTAAACGAACGCATGGCGCATCACTCGGGGATTGATCAAGCCGAGAGATCTATCCTATATCCTTTATGTACTGCGAAGAAACCCCGAAAAGCTCGTTGTATTGAAAATAGTTCATTACATCCTCAAAAAGCTAAAGATATCTCTTTATTGAGATTTGGCATACCTCTGTTTTAGTAATGCAGCCTAATTCTCCTTTTTACCTATGTGATTGTTATTTCAATATTTGAGTTGGCTAATTGACGTACCAAGCGCAGTGACTCCTTTCTTACTTTCCTACCGTAGAAGAACTTGAAGCTGTTTGGTACATGATGCAGACTTGCTTTCTAATGTGTGAAGGAAGTGAAAAGAGGTGGTGTGCTGGAGTATGTTCTTATTAGTTGGCAATCGATAACATTTCGTAATGCATACGCAACCGGAGAAGTATTCGAACGTTAAGGAATGTAAGCCAGTTTTGTTCATTCAGTATTTTTTAACATGGGTCCATTTCCTCCGGAACACAGCAGATGACCATATAATTATATATGTAGCGATAATAGAAAAGTGAATGACGTCTGAGAATTGGCGCTACCATTCTAGACATGAAGTCAACGTCAAGATTTGGTGTTAGTTTTTACTATGAGCGAGGAGAACCTTCTCAGCTATTATTATTGCTTTATTAAGACCACGCTCAAATTTCAATAGATCCTTTCATTATTATTTGAGCCAACATGTCATGTGGTCTGGTAAAGGCTCTTGTACAGCCCGAGACACGTGTTTCGTCCTTACAGACTAATCAGACTTACAGAAATCTGAGCGTGGTCTTAATAAAGCACTCGAAGGAAAGGTATAATATGATAAAAATACCAGCCAGCTAGCAATCGAGTGCGAAAACACTCTGCGTTAGGTGAATGTTTCACCTGACATAGAGTGTAAAACGTAGGTCGTCGATAACTATATATAAGGAGTGTGACGCTCCCGAGAGAACTGACTATGAAAAGATTGACAGACGACGGGTTCTGCCCGGCTGATGAGTCTGTAAGGACGAAACACGTGTCTCGGGCTGTACAAGAGCCTTTACCAGAGCACATGACATGTTGGCTCAAATAATAATGAAAGGATCTATTGAAATTTGAGCGTGGTCTTAATAAAGCACTCGAAGGAAAGGTATACTATTATATCATTTTAAGGGGGTCGAAAGTTGAGGTATGAGTTAGTGCTATATTTAATTTTTTCTTCTAACTCTGTTCGTTCACGCACAAGCACAAAGACACAACGGAAAAAATTTCGGAGGAGGATTTGCCGTTTTCAAACAGGAATATAAAACTCAACATGCAATGCCGTTGAGCATTCAGGTAATTTGAAAACTGTGAAATGAACGGCAGAGGAGAACGCTTCGTTATTGAGCAAGATTTTGAGCAGTATTTCAGAAGAATGGGACTACGGCAACTAATGCAAAGATTGGACAGAGCAATGCGTTAATGCACTACTACTTCTTTTTCATCAATTCAACATCAGATTTGAGCATTAGCTCTTCCTTGAACAGTCTACATACTCGCTCTCGACTTCGGTCGATGCCTAAGGTTTGCCTCTTCAACAAAAATCTCGTTGTCAATCGAGTCGGTTCTCTCTTGAATCCTGGTACAAATTTGAACTGACTCCTTTGTTTTCATTGCAGCTTATCGCCAGCGTTACGGTTTCGACGGAAATCTGAAATATTTGTTGTATCAATTGTATGGATAGGAAGAGATGGAGCCTTTTTTGCACTTTCGAGATTTCTAAGAGTCATAGTCTGAACAAAACAAGTCCGTCACCAGTAACAATGCACATTAATGACTCCAAAATGATACAATTACAACAATGGCAATATATCACCAAATTGCACTATAAGGTTCATTAACTTTGAAACACTCGAAAAATTTCTAAAAAAGTGGATAATTTTGAATCTGTTCCTCATATGAACCCATCTTCACCCTCATTTTCAACACGAAGATGATTTTCGCAGAAACACTGAAGACATAGTCATTTCAAGCAAAGTTTAGTATATATTTATATCCCCATTAGCTGATGCATATTTGGAAACCTACATGCTTTATTTGTTGGTGGGTTGACAGTCATAGTCTTGCATTCCAAAGGATCATAGTTAATCCGAACAGTGAGTCTGATTCAAAATGCCTGAAATCATAGCATCAGGGAGGCCTCCGCGACCTTGCTAAAATTTCTTCAATGAAATAATGTCAGGCTAGGTTGTCAAATTGTGTTAAAACTATAATGCCCACATCTTTTACAAATTTATAAAACTTCTCTGCTCTACATAGAATCGCGCGATTGAAAGTCATAGTCGGACTGTTGTGATCTTACTGTTTGCATCACAAGACGAGTTACGAAGAATTTAGTGCCATCTGAATTGGCGCTAAATCCTTCGTAAAAGTGCCATACTCCCTCCTGAGTTTTATTCATAGCAGAAATTCCAAAAGCGCTTCTCGTCACTGGGACACAGTGAAACGAGTTTGTGGTCTTTTATATAAAACATCATTTGAATCCATTTCACAGTGGATACAACTGTATGTTTCCTGCCACATGTGGCTAACAAAGGGAAAGATTGACTTCTCAGAGTGAAATGTAGCAGAAGTTTTATCATTTTAAGAAACTTTTTGGCCATATTATGGACAAAATCGTTCCAAAACATTTTTTGTGGAATGTGAAGCATTCAAGAAATTGCTGCTGTAGGAAATCATATAGCAGTATACCAGATGACTATGTTTGAGTACCTCACTTTAAGAATTCGATGTAATCTGACGAAATGTTTTAGGTTTTTAGGAGGTCTGGTATGACATCTGGAGTAACGTTATGGCGTGACTCGCAGCCTTTCACCCCTAAATCTAATAGCAACGGCGCCGAATAGTATCAATTCAGTCGAAATGAAAATATTGGTATTGCAATCTAAACTGGCTTTTAGTCGTATGTCACTCAAAAGCCAATCCAAACCTCTAAAAAGCTTGGAACATTATATCAGACTATAATGAAATTGTTGAGTGGTCGATTGGGAGGTATTCTTATATGCTTTGTCACCAGCCGCCAGCTCTCGACCAAAAATCAGTTTAGATCGCAGTATCAAGCTATCTTTTCACTCCGTCCACATTGATACATCTTCGAGACCGTTACTACAATTTGTAGTGGTAAACCGTGAGGCATGTGGTATTGATGAGGCGTGCGAGAACGCCGATACGTACATGTACCAGGCGAAATGCAATACCGGACCTTGAAAGACTTTGAACATTTTGATAGATTATATTTGTTTTGTAAGCTCGTAATTTTCTTATTCAGCATACAACGAGTATATTATAAATCGTATAGTACAGAAATTTGTAATGACTTACGTCTCAAAAGTTTCGCCTTCCTCAGAACCTGGACGAGTCAAATTAATGCGCAAACACTCAGCCATTTCCTTTATTACCAAAGCAGATGGAGTTTGATACGTGAACGTTAATTGGAGAGTAATCAACTCATACTAGATAGTCACCATGACGACGTTTTGATGGTCCACTAGCTAACATGTAGACCAATTGCACCGAGTCGTACATGGGTCAGGTGTTTGCCTGACCCAGATTCGTAGAGATCGATCTGAGATATGGTAACAGGTTAGGGAAAAAGTTCTGAGAAAATCCTCGTACCTTTTTGGGTGCCGGCCATTTTTGTGTTTGTGGGCTTATCTGAAAGCCGTCTTCTCCCTCGTTGATTGGTATGTAATTTATCCAATTATCTCTTCTATCGACGGCTTTCTATAGACCCGCTCAAATGATATAATCGAGTAAGGATATGGATGTCTTGAGCTCGTAGGTCTAGTGATATACAGGGCCCTGTTTCGTCCTATTGGGACTCATCATACCACCCTCCTGCTGTTCAACCGATCCTGCGAGGTTAAACAAACCTCTATAAGGAATTGACTCCGAGTACCAAATCACCCCAAGTCAGGTGGTGTACTTACCTGACAACTAGTAGTTCTTGGACTAACTAAATACGTTATTGCTATAGCTAGTTGTTTCTCCTGCTTTTCGATCCATTTAGCGCTCGCGGTCTGAAGTCGCAATTACTTTTACACCTATTAAGATTTTTTACAGCCTAGATGAATGTTAAATAAACAGCAAGTAGAACATTATGATACAATTGAATTTTTCCTTCATACTCGCATCGTTTCATTTGCAAAAAAATACTTTGTTTATTTTGAAATCACAGCTGTTTTTAATTCATGACTTTGCTTATTTTGCCTGAATATGCTTTCAAAATCCTGTTGGAACTAAGCCGACTGCGTGAAGATTATGCCAATAGTCAGGGAACTATGTTCTGTTCATTATTATCATGTATCTCTGTACGAGTATGGTGTTTTCTACATGCAAAATTTTGCTCAGCGAGGACAGCGGATGGAATATGCGCTCCAGTGTTGCTAAGAGTTGACGGAAATTGCAAAGCTAGTGGAGACGAGGTGTGTTAAGAGTACTGGCATGACTGTATTCTAATTTACAGTCTTGCCAAAATCTTACCGCATCAGATATCTAGCATAATTCGACGTTTGATTAGTCAATATGTTGTCTAATTGTGTCGTGATACAATGTGATTACCCCTCAGTACCTATGGAAATGAAAGCAGATCAGTGTTAATGAACTTTTTAGGTAAATTCGACTTCAGTGTGTACTACTTTCAGAGAAGGTTAAAATCAGTTTGGGAATGAATTGAAACACTTGTCTTTGTGTTTCTGGATGAATAAGGCTTATCTCTTTTCTCACATGAGTTCCTCGAAACACGCCGTTTCTAATAAGAACAACCTTGTTGAAATCTGTTCTATCACATTTCTACATTTACTGACAATAAAATCCTATCCGTTTACGAAGAAGCATTAGTTTCACTATAAAACTACCACTATAGCATTGAATCACGCACCAGCAGCCTCTCTTCGCAGCTGTCCGAACTACCCGCCAGCCGAAAATGGCGCCGTCCGCGAAAGGATATATTAGGTTGCTTCATAAATTTTAACTCTAAAGCAGTAAACACCAAATTAATTAGCCAGGAGCAATCAAAATAGCATGGTTTTGGTATCGATCGGTTGCGTATTATCTTGCGAACATATTGGTATACAGCTTGCTTACATTTGCTTCAAGATGGAGCTGTCGTGTGAACACATTTAAATGCTGCTCATGGCACGAACGGCGCGTAGGTGAAAATGTTGGTGAGGAAGCCCACAGGATTGACCGTCTTGATACGGTGTGTACCTCTTCGAGTACATAATATTCGGAAACTCAAATATCAGCTATCATAGCTTTATGCTTTTTTTCCAGGAAATCTTCCTCAGTGCGCTGTAATAGCGAAAATGTAGTTATGTTTCACATTCAGCTACCAGTTTTCGCTCGACTGCGGTCCGGGTATGGTGTAAATGGTAGTGGTTAGATAGCCATTTAAAAGCGCATTAATCCTCGCAATTTTGAAACTAGATATGGTTTTTGCAAAGCTCTTCATGTGATGCTTTAGAATCGAAAAGAAGATCCCGAAAACCCTGGAAGTTTTCCTCGTACCCAAGAATTACATAAAATTCAAAGTTTATGAGCGTGTAGAGGAAATCATAGAGCACCTAGTATAATTGAAAACCTAGAGTTTTCTCGAGAAGGAGAAAAAAACTATAGCTAGGCAGTGAAAATCGCCCAATCTTTGCAAATTGCGCTGCGCCACCGATTTACTGCTGTCTCAACTGGGTTAATCTTGCGCGTCGTTCCCCTAGTATTTTAACCCGCCCACCATTGTGCATGAGCAGCATGGAAATTTGTTCCCACTCCATTTGTCAGCTCTATTTTAAGCTAAGTACAGACAATTTTAAAAAAGTTGCTGCCATGAATCAATATTTCTCTACCAACCGAGATCCATCGACTGAGAGTAGTGATGGACCAGTGTCATTGTACACTGTGCCGTCACCACATACGCCTCCATCCTTGCTACAATACAGGGCTTAACGTGAGGCGTGGGTTACTGACGAATGGGCGAGACCTCCGAAACACCGGTGTATGGCTTTGGCGTACCAACCTCGCTTAGGCTTTACACATTCTTTTTTTGAAATTATTTCGAATGTTTATCGCGAGATTTTCAAAAACAGTCGATGCCATGGAACAATTTATACATCAAAGTGTTCGGAACAAATGTTCACTTGAACGATAACATAATTATGCAGTTTTAATTACTTTTGGTCAATAAGTTTGGTGCTTATTGCGTTAGTTTCAGAGCACACGGAGCAACCTAATATATAGAACAATCGACATCATGGGGTCAAACCACAGCGTATTCTCAAGGGATTAAAGCAATGTTGCAAAGTTTCGAGGAACTCATGTGAGAAAAGAGATAAGTCGTTTTCATCCAGAAACATATAGACAAGTGTTCCAATTTATTCCCAAACTAATTTTTACCTCCCCTGGCAGTAGTAACATTGAAGTTGATTGCCTGGAATATTCATTAACAGTGATCTGCTTTCATTTTGAGAGATACTGAGGGATAATCACATTGTATCACGGCACACTTAAACAACATATTGATTAATCAAACGTCGAATTATGCTTGATATTTGATGCTGTAAGATTTTGGCAAGACTATAAGTTAGAATACAGTCATGCCAGCATTTTCAACACACCTCGTCTACACTGGCTTTCCAATTTCCGTCAACTCTTAGCAACATTGAAGCACATATTCGATCCGCTGTTTTCGCTGAGCAAAGTTTTGCATGTAGGAAACACCATACTCGTACAGTGGTATATGATATAATGAACAAGGACATAGTTCCTTGACTATTGACATGATCTTCACACAGTTTGCTTCGGTCCAACAGGTTTTTGAAAGCAAATTCAGACAAAATAAGCTAAGTCATCAAATAAAAACAGCTGAGATTTCTAAATAAACTGATCTTTGCAAGTGAAACGATGCGAGTGTGAAGGAGGAATTCAATTGTATCATAATGTTCTACTTGCTGTTTATTTTACATTTATCTATGCTGTGAAAAGATCTTAATAGATGTAAAAGTAGTTGCGACTTCGGACCGCGAGTGCTAAATGGATCGTAAAGCATAGAAACAACTAGTCATAACAGCAACGTATTTAGTCCAAGAACTACTACCGGGCATAACTTTTCTCAGCACAGATGGTTGTGATGAGGTAAAACCTATGGGGGATTTCGACGCGGAAACGGTAATTGAGACTTGCAAAATTCTTGAGAATAATTGAGAATGGCAGTCGCAGTTATTGTGAGGCAATTATCAAGTTTCATTACACTTATAACAGCAGGTAATACAGCGCCAGAAGAACAAATACGGATAAAATATTCTGATTCTTGTCCTAGGAAAATATTCGATACCTCTATGCATCATAGTAATGCAAATAGATGAAACGTAGAAATTACTGACTACACCTACTATCGGCACTCAGATGAGTCTTTGTCTGAAAGAAACGTTTCAAAAGAAAGTTGTTCAAAACCATGATGGATCTACTACATTGCATCGTCGTCGGCAACACGACGACCGCCTAATGCATTGATAAGGGGCCGCATAAGTGTAAAATAGACAAAAACAATAGTACGGGCTAATTGACTCCAATCACTTGCCAATCTCAAGAAGTCTCACAGTATGAACTACTTAGTTTCTTTTGCAACCTTTTGAAAAAAGATCCGTGTAGACTGCGAACATCATCATAACGAATTGGTCTAAAGAGATGTGGGCAAGGTGTAGTAGGTAGAGCTGCCCGAATGTTGGCATCATGTCACTCTTCCTCGCACTTCTTTGCATTTGCAACCATCATCTGGAACGTAAATCCACCTGTGAACTATTTGAAATAAACTGCGCATTTGTTTGGTGTTTGTCAACTGCTACCTTCCGAAGATTGTAGACTGTTGGACCATATATGGATAGATTTATGTGAAATAGAAGAATCGATTTGAAAATGTGTCACTGATGAGACTTTTATATAAGTATTTCTAGTAAAAAAAGTGTCCATTCACTCCTAAAATTCCCTGCTTCACAACATGAAAGGCACATTCTTTCAAAACAACGCATTTCCATCTATCGTTTATTCCTTATGTCAACAACGAATCGCCTTTGTTATAGTCATGAATGATGAAATAGCCGAATGTTGAATCACATTATTATTTTCTACTTCTGAAATCTAAAACCTTACACAACTTGTTCAGTTATCATGAACTATTAAGGCTTGTGATACACAAATTTCATCGTAGTGATCAAAAATAAGAAAACAATGACTGGCTTGTCAAAAATGGTGCTGCTCATTACATGTGATCTCATTTCAGTGACAACTCTGTATAACTTTTTTATTATTAGCGTACTTCGGAAGACGGAACATCCATTGAATTATGAAAACAAAAATCTGTTTTATGGCTGTGTGAGTGCTAAGTTTTCAATATAAGTTCATATATATGGGTACTATGAGCAATTGCGGCTGTTTTGACACTGGACAAAGCGCACTGGTTATACACCACGCAGTTCTGTTTAGTCGAATGTCAGTGTTGTGATTTCCTGTACCTCATCCAGTTCCCATTTCTCACATAGTTTCAACGAAACCATCTTCAGTCCGTCGCAGCTTTCCATCAGCACAGCAGGGTCTTCCTAGTCAGCCACCTGTCTGCAATGCATTTTATCCTCGGCTAATATCAATACGAGTAATTTCTTTTTTGCGTCATGTGTATCAATGCGTGATTTATGGGGATGCTGACTAAAACAGTATGCACAAGTATGTGTACACTTACCCGAAACAGCACCTTGTGCAACTCAGTTGCTGCGATACATTGATTTTTGCGACCCATAATTTGAGCACAACTAAAAATAGACAGATGAGTATAGTATTATGTCAATGCTAAAATCAACAGGATGAATATTATTCAAATTCCTTACGCACCCTGTGCATATATATATATATATATATATATATATATATATATGTAATATATGTCGGGCGATTTCCATCTGTCAACAACCGTTTCCACTCTTTTGAGGCAAGGACATTGGCCGTCAGACTCGTCGCATCTAGACAAAATGGATTATTCTGCTTGGTCCATACTGGAGGAGGAATTCTCGGCCACTTGCTACACCAGCAAAGGCGTGCTGAAAATGGCTCTTACACGCTCATGGGACGAAAATGTCATGGAAATGCGTGTGAGAATCTTAAGCAAGTCAGCTGCTAAGGTACGCTGATTTCTACGAACCATATCTTAATCTCAGCTGAAATTAGACACATGAGTAAAACAAATTCCAGGCTAAAAGTGGTCTGTCACGGGCACTTTTACAGTTCAATACACGTGTTTCATCTTCCCAGTCTCGTCTGCTATAGGGTGCAATGCGTTTAGTTCCTCGGGGAGACATCCCCTGTTAAGAAGAGTTGATGACGTACTTTTTACACGCTCCATTAAGTGAAGAATTCACTAAATGGGCAGTGTTGCACATTTGATTGCTTTTAATTGGTAATCGTGAAATATCATACCAGTCGAGAGCAGTCGAGTGCGCAACACTGCCCATTTAGTAAATTTTCCACTCAATGAGGCCTGTAAGTATAACGCTGTTAGCTCTTCTTAGCAGAGAATTTCTTCTGCGGAATACTAAAACCTTTGAGGTCGCGCAAATAACGAGGCTGATAGGCCGAAACACGCGTTGAGAACGTTATAAGTGTCACGCAGACCTCATGGAAGGCTTGAATTATGTTGCCTGGATGAGATTCTTTTACGTTCTCTGGGCCATTCTAAATTATTCCTCAACATTTTGCAGACCTTACCCACTACTTGCATTGATAGTTTTAGCAGGTTTTCGTTCATTAAAACCTTCTTTATTGCAAAAAGTTGATGCAAGAATTATGTGACTTTATTCTTCTCAATCTCGACGTTTCGCTTTGAAATGTGTCGCGACGGCAACTGATGTGAGAATCAGGCTGGATATTCCGTAAAACCTATCACTCTTTTTTTCCATTATCAAATATCACATCCGAACTCCGGCACTTTCTTGATTTGTGTCATTATTTCGAAAACATCATCGACCACTTCCATAATTCTGTCTGACTCAACTAATGCTCCAAGTTTCTGATCGTGAGGACTGTTTCAAACTCGTCAAGTTAATTATTGCTACCCACGCGCCAACTCAAATAGATAAGTCTTTGATACTTACTTAAACTGAAGTAGCATTTGCACGATACTGTATTAAAGATAGCGAAACAAAGGCATTCTATTGCA
The DNA here is from genome assembly GCA_019055375.1 of Parelaphostrongylus tenuis. Classification (NCBI taxonomy): domain Eukaryota; kingdom Metazoa; phylum Nematoda; class Chromadorea; order Rhabditida; family Metastrongylidae; genus Parelaphostrongylus; species Parelaphostrongylus tenuis. The sequence continues at coordinate 152,292 of JAHQIW010007135.1, forward strand.
TGGTTGATTTTCGTTAACTATGTAGGATTTCGTATTGGAAGGATAAGTACAGGGTTGTAGTGGAAATGGCCGGTGTTCAGCATTTCAGTTAGAACAACACGGAACCGCTACAACTAGGAGCTTATACATTATAGTTAACAGTTTGTTCACCTTTTTTCAGCGTTCACAAAAATTCATATGGGAAAGATGATTCTACAGCGTTGCCTGTGCATCGATCTGAATTGTTGTTAGCAAGACGGAGGCAACATAATTTATTACGTTTCGCATGGCAGAATTCTCTCTAAGATATTAAGTAAGATGAGTGAAACCTTCAGCTTCATGTAGAATTTCGATCATTACTGTGATGAAAGTCGTTTAGAGGAAAAAATGGTTCTTAGAGCAGCTGGAGACCTATGCAATGCTTTTCGTGGTAAAATTTTGGCGATATTTGCTTCGGAATGTTCCTTCGGATGAAAAATTCTGACCACTCCAAAGTCCTGAGTTGTTAATGGAACCAAATAAAAATTCTATAGTAAGAAAGCAACATCTCGATAATGAAACAGTTGGCAAGTGTGACGCATATAAAATGAGGCATCACTGCTTGCATTGTACAATAACAAAAATCGTTCCTATCGCACACAGTGGAGATATGAGGAAGAATTGGCGGCACTTCATAAACATTTGCGCTTATTGAAAAGCTAAACATTTCTAACGGTGACAGGGAAGTCTCAGCTCAAATTTAACCCACCGGTTTTCTTGAGATCATCTGCTTCCGTTTTTTCTCCCTTTACGTGGTGTTTCCACAAAAACATTCATTATTGCGCCTCATTGCAAACTTTTACATTTCGATTTTGATGCTTATCTCACACTAACAGTCACCTCGCTTCCACTTAGTCTTCTTCATACTGGTAAATCCATAATGTCACTTTATCCCACGTTTTTTTCTGAACTTATGTATTTATTGTACAAGAGTCGTTTTTCTCACTCACAATCAATTCTCCGTCAGCAACCGAGATATCGCGACAGTACTGAAATAAAGTAACATCATAGTTTTGATAACAGGAATTCCTCTTATCCTGCTGAAAACATTTTACATTAACGGTTGGCTTTATTTCTATCAATCTAATTTATGACTCGATCTCTTCCTACGGATTTTCTCACAGATGTTTATTGGTCGCGAGGGCACTTTATCATAGTGAATCGCCTAATGCAGGAGAATGGGAGGACTTTATTTCTCAGGAAATGTCTGAGATAGTGGGAAGGAACAAAATTTATCCTATGGCTCCTGACGAAGTGGCTCATTCAATGAATTATCTGTTAAGTGTTCGCTTTCAATTTTTTTCGTTTCAGTTGTAATCTCACACACATTTTCCTCACTAATTCATGCCCATGTGCTTCTGATATAATTTATCACACAAGTTTTTCGAAGAAATGTCAACCTGAAACAGAGTGATCGACAAATTCTACAGCTTATGCAGGAACAAAAAACTGTAAAGAAACAGCTATCTCTCTGAAGTCGCTGAGTACATTTGTTGCGTGCCAAATCTGATATTGTCTTGTAAATACTCTTAAATGAAAGGAGGTTAACAATGTTCAGTCTGGTCTTCAGCAGTTTCTGTTCACTCGAGGAGCTATAAGTCACACATATGGCAAGGCATTCTACTCTTCTGATTTCTCTGCTGGCCATAGTCGCAGCAGTGGTGGGCTGTGGAGTAGTACCACAAGGTCAAGGTAGTAAATATAATTTTTACGTCGTCACAAAATTTTGAAGATTTAAATATAATTTTAAGCTTTGACTAAAGACATGAAATTCAGTTTCGTATCAGTTAACTCATATTTACTTATTTCAAATGAAATGACACAGAGATTGTAGACAAAAAGTCGTGAAAGGCAAAAAAAGTTTCAAAATATACATTCACAGATGACCTAACTTCCAATTTTACACTGCGGACCCACTCAGTCTCTTTGCAGGAATGACAAGAAATTTTACTGTGAGCGGCTTCAAATTACCAACAGCCATGGTTTTTACTGCTTCAGCAAGTGCTGCTGCTCAGCTCTCTGGTGGTATTGCAGCTACTTCTGAGGGCGCTAAGTCATTCGTATCTCGTCTAGTGATGCAAACAGTGAGTTTGCAATTCTCCGTCTGTAAATTTTTCCAAGTCAACAGACGACTGATAAAGAAAAATGCTTAAATTCTCCAAAAATTATTGTCTCATGATTTCACATCATATAAGCTGACAAAATCCGTTCTTCAGATCATTGACGTTCTCGAGCAGCAAGGTCGTAGTGCAGGCCTTAATGATTTTATAATCTCCGCAGTTTTTGAATCAGCTTATGGTTCAGATCAGTTATAATCCTTTGGAATGCAAAACTGTGTCCATCAACCCACAAGCAGAGTGTAGGTTTTCACTGCTAACATCAGCTAACGAAGATATCGCTTTTTTGAGGCATTTGAAATAACTGAATATTTCTCAGTATTGTATCGCAAATCATTTCACATATGAATTAAATGCGAAATAGGCTTTGAGTAAGAAAATATAATTCAAGCCATTGTTTTTTGTTGTAGTTTTTGAGTTTTTCACGAGAAGTGAACAGCACTGGATTTATGTACTGTTAATGCCATTACACATGGTGAGGAAAAAGTTTTGTCAATCTTGTGTTTTTTGATTTAGCATTGATATAACAATTTTTCATTAATTCTAGAAATTTTTTCACACTGTTGGTTTGATTTCTTCTAGAATGTGTCCCTTTATTTCTTTATTCTCAGTTGTGTTATGAGTTATTGTAAAGGGTCGTAAAAATGAACGTATCGCAGTAGTTGAGTTGCACAAGACGGGAATGGAAAGGGCTGACATAGTAGGAATAACTGGTTTTCAATCTATAAAGTAACTACGGAGCCGTGGAGCGTCTGAAAGAGACTGGAGGAATTGAGGAGCGTTCTTGTAGGGTCGTCCAATGACCTTATCAACTTCGGGAAACATTGAAAAGATTCGTTGCCAAAGTGAACGAAATTCTGGGGCGCTCCATGCTCAAAACAGCAAGGAAGCTTGAGATCAGAGAGCGCACTGTCTCAAACATTGTCAAAAACAAGATGAAGCTGCGCGGCCACAACTCATGTTCACATTTACTGTCGAACAACTTCATAAGTGCCAGAAACTACGTCAACTTTTCAAGAAAGGTCAGCAGAAGTTTGCAGTAGCAAAAAAATGGGGCGCAATCATTTTCCGGCAGTGATGTTCCGAGCTGAGATTTGCGCCATGAAAAGACGCCGTTGGTAAACATCACCAGGAGAGACACGCTGCCGACCATTAGTAGCAAGTTTTACGGGGTGTACTTGAGCCTTGGAGTGCTGTATATCTTGGCGTCGACGGATTTATGCTTTAGTAGGATAGATTTCTGCGCATTCGATCCGTTCGACGATTTCCGTTTATCAAGGACTGTTTCCGAGATTTTTGGGCAAGGACATTTGGTCGTAAAGTTAACGGGTGTCAACCCAATAGATTACTCTGTGTTGTCCATTCTAGACGAAATTCGGCTACTTGCTACACTAGCGCAGACGCCCTTAAAATGGCTCTGACACGCACTTGGGAAGATTTTGCCGTAGAAAGTGCGCCAGCATTGTCAGAAATCTCCGCAAGCACTTCTGAATTTATAGAGGCCAAAGGGGCAATTCTGAGAATCTATAATAAGCTTTTTTGTTATCTGTTATGATTTTTAATCTAATAAACGTAACTGATTTTTCAGTTCAATGATATCATTTGCTTATGGAATATTTTTTTACTGCCGAAACATCAGAAAATTGATAGAACTTTTTTTTTCATACCCTGTACAAGCATCAACGTTTCTTTTGCGCTCTCTGTAAACTTTTCAACCTCTTTGCGATAATGCTTTTCTCTTCTTTTACAAAGTTTCAAAAGCCAATAAATACCAGGTGATTTAGAGTGCTGTGAAAAGCTTTTGCATCAAGCGGGACTAAAACACGCATCTCATCCTACCCTGGGCGTTAGTAGTGCGATGCTTTGGGCACGACCCAGCGGAGAGAGTTAGATGTGTGTTAAGCCTGACGCAAAAGTTTCGAACATTACTCCATATCATTGCGTACAATATAACATCATATCGCCTCTAAAAGCGATCAGATGAAAATTAAATTTTGTCTAAACCATAAAATAGCTTAATTCGAAAAGAATTTCACTGCTAGACATTATTTTTGAAATGGCTTTTCAGTGTGCTATAGCTGCGAAAATGTGATTGAGTTTCATACTTGGCTCGCTTCAACGCATTCTTTGATGGGCAGAACTTTTGCCTTAGAATATCAGGAAACATTTTATAGCATAAATTTCGACGACATCAATAATGCGTCTTTTGAAAAGGCTCCTTTAGGTGCTTTTGCGGCGAAAATAAAGCTGCTCTTCACACTCGGAATCATTGCTATCCCGGACGGTTTGATCGATCGTGCAGCGCAATTCATATGTTAATGTGCGATTTTTGTTATTTGATTCAAGTTTTTTTTCTGCTGCGATGAAAATCTTAGATGTAATGTGGCACTCTGATACTACAAGATTGCGCCTGCGCGTTCATATGTTTTTCATGCATAAGCATATGTCGCTTAGGCATAGGATTAGTAGTGGGTTTTTTAACAATTCAAGTTTGAACTATAAGTCTGAGCACACAAAATGATAGGTTAAGATCTTTTTTGCAATTTTAACTCAAAAATCCTATAAATCTATGCGAAGTGAAGAAAAAATTCTCATATAGATTACGGAAATATGCGTGATAACGCACGCTCCTTTTGAAGCGTAAATCTAATTCCAGTGCTAGAGCGTAATAAAAAGGTCTTTCCAAAAACCTCATTTTGAAATCTCTGAACTAAGCTTTCGTAAGATTAGAAGAGTCCAGTAAAAGTTCTCGCCTTGAAGTGCAGCTGCATGTGACAGAAGTTATTTCTGGAAGTAAGGATTTTCAAGACAGCTGAAAGTTATTCTTCCTAAAAATACTTTTAGGGAAGTTCTCCCAATCAATCAGTCAATGATAATTCAAGCTTTTTTTTCTACAAGAAAGTTTACAGAAATTTAAACCTAACTTTATACCCACAATAAATTCGCTATGAATTAGAAAAATTATATTTCGATCACAAATTGTCATCTTTTACTTATCATTAGCACGTATTGTGGAGTTATTTTAGAAAACAAGGTTAGTACAAAAATCGAAATTTTCAGGCTATCGATTAAATACAAAAACATAAAGAAGACTAAAAAAATTTAGTAACAGTTGAGAATATATACCTTTCCGTAAGCGCATGGCTTTTTCCTTTGAAAAAGGAATGATTTTGAGGAGTTTTGTCAGAGATATTTTATCATTTTCCAATGATCATTATCCTCTGGGAACTTGATTAACTCGAAATTGTATTGGAGAGCGCACCACTCTTCGTAACCGTCTCCGCCCAGCTGAGGGTCATAATGGCCCTAGCCGTCCGCATATATATATATATATATATATATATATATATATATATATAAATATTTATATTTATGTATACTGGCGTAATAATCCTTCACCAAGCAAACGTCAATCTGCAATCAGTCAATGTAAGAGTACATTAAAATGATCATTTTATTCGACGCAGAGTGTAAACATTTCGGCGTCCACTCCTCTGTGTCCAGGGCGTTCTATCGCAAGAAATTGAGTGATTCAAAAGGCATTGTGCTACTGTGAGGCTGTAAGGCTGAACACGTGTCTAGCTCTTTATAGGTGCCATAGCAAACCTCATTAGAGGCTTAAAATATTTTGTTCGAATCTATTAGGTGTCTTGAGCGAGGCTGCAAAATAGTCGATTGGAAATCTGAAAGAATTATGATTTAGCAATTCCAATCTCTATCATGTGAATGGAATTAATATAAGAATAATATCAAATTATTATTATTGTTTAATTATTATTATATAATAATATTAATTATTATTATCATAATTATTGTGAATTTATATAATATCTTGCACTTATATTCATATGATATAATATTACTATTTTATTATTATTACTATTATTATCACATATATATTCGTATTATATACTATTATTATTTTATTATTAGTATTATAACATTTATATTCGTATTATATATTATTAATACGATATTCGTATTTTTGCTGTTTATAATCAATTTTGAAGTTTTGTTGTGCGTATTGAAGGTTGGTGAAAAAATCTTTGAAATCTGTTTTGATTTCAAATGAATTTCATATAGTAATATCGCAGCTATTGTGACGTGCAGATTAAGCAGCATCACACCTGTAACGACGATATACAATGCTACAAGAAAGATTACTGATAGAACATTCTAAGTCCTATTTCGACATTGACGTTCAATATCTTTACATAAATCAACTTATCATCAAGTAGTCAAATGGTCTAAGGCGTAGAAAAACAAATTGTTTCCTGTATTTGTCTAAGTTTTTTGTCAGCATAAAGTTGCGTTCAGTTCCTGCCATGGCGATGCCATTACCACACTGTATCGTCGTCGAGAACACGGTGACCGCTTTATGCATGAACATGGAGCGAATGATGTGTAAGATAGAGGGAAACATGAATATTGCACCAATTGACGCCAAGCACATGGCAATATCAGGAAGCCTTACGGTTAGAATTATTAGTTTATCTTACGACTTTGTCTTCGAAAATTTTTTCTAGACCACGAACATCATCATGGCGAATTGGTCGAGACAGATGTGGGAAAGTATAGTGAACAGAGCGGTTCGAATGTTGGCACTGGGTCCATTCGCATCGCACTTCTTCTCGGCATTTGCAACCGTTAGCTAAGACGTGAAATCACCTACAAATTGTTTGGAATAAAATGTTCATCCGTGCGATCTTTCTCTACTGTTACCTTCCAAAGATGGTAAACTATTGGGTCATTAATAATGATTAAAGAGGAAGAAGAGCTGAGATTTTAATGTGATGCTGAGTCGTGTGAAAAGTGGCTGATATTGTGCCGACAGACTGTCCATTCGTAGCCTTACACATTTCGCCCTTGTGCTATTTCTTCTGGGCAAAACGTCGCAAAAAATAGTCGGTAACCATTTAGATCTAGTGTCATCTCTTTATTTATGATGGATATGAGTTATGATGGATCATAATTTATGACAGAGTACAACCTGATGGGAATATCGATGCATAGACGGTAGAGAAGGCTACTGAAATCTTGTGTAATATTTCAGAGCGGCATGAGAATAATGAAAGGTTTTGTATTCCGCTACACTCTTAATGTTCTTGATGTAATTTCAGTCCTCTTCCCCATGAAAAAGATAATCTGTTGGCATCTTGGCCTTAAGTTAAATAATCATGTCCTACTTTTGACTCGACTCATTCTTCCACCTGCAAGCACTCGCCTGTGGTCACTGCAGTGTGGGGGTTTTGTCACCTGATCTGCTGTAATTTGTTGATCTTGCTTTGTGGCTAAGTGTTGTGATGCTCGATGCGGCGTACGTAGAGCCGAACCTCACCCCAACACTTTACGACGGTCAACAAGAACGCCCCACGGAGCGCCACATCCAGACTATCCTCGAGATTGCGAGGTGACGTGCTCAACCAGTTATTCTACGACGCTCGAGGACAAGACGAGAAAACGTGTTCAATGCTAGAAGTGCTGGGATCCGCACAGTAAAAAAACTGTCATGACGAGTCGAGTAGTTAAATAAACAAGTAAATAAATGACGTAAGAGGAAGGGAAGAGCAAAACTAAGCTGTGATGCCTTTTCGAATCCAACCGCGGTGTGAGCAGTTACAGGCATCCTCTATAGAGTAATCTAATCAAATCTTCCAAATATGAAGGCTGAAGTAGGTTCAATTCTTGGTGGAGAGGGTCGATGGTGAGTGGTTTTATCATACAAATCGTTAATGTTTAGTCTTCTCTAGGAATTGATATATTGACTGTAATTTGTTATTCACACTCGAACCGCGTGTAGCACAATGATAAGAGATGCTCTGCGGCACACGTGGTCAATGGTTCGATCCCGCCCTCAAGCTCACACAGCCTTTAAACCCTCCGGTGTCGCCGAATCGATGCCAGGCTTATCTGTGAGCATAGAATCATTGGCTTGATGCGCCGGTAGTCCACTTCAAGTTACTTTGAGAACAGATACTCTTCCAGCCACCTTGACGATGTTACGAATTGAGTTCAATGCATGACACTGTTCGTCAGCGATTGATAAACGCCGAGAGCTTTATTCTTCGTCATTTTATGACTACACTCCATCAATTTTTCTGCCTTTAATTTATTACTTACTTAGTTGTACACTGCGATTTTTGATGCATAAATTGTATCGAAATTTGGCTCTGAAATTTTTTAGGTTTATATTTCTGCTCTGTTCCTCTTTGGAATGAAAACTCACAAATCTTTTTAAATCCAGTAACGTTTCTAAGCGCTTAAAATCAGTAGTATCCTTCATAGAATGAGTGATAGCAGACCGATGGCTTCAGTGATGAAGTGGTAGAACGAGTCCCCCGGTAAGGGTAAAGCACTGGTTCGGCTCCCGCCTTGAGACGGAAGTTATGCATATAACTCAGCTTCCTTGAAAAACTATTCTCGCAAAAAAATTCAATATGTGCATGCCATTATTTATAGTTGGAGGAAAGGAATAAGACTACATTTGAAGCTCAGAACATCGAAGGAAGTGTGTGGCGCAGTGGTTAAGGGTGCTCTGCGACACATGCGCGGTCTTTGGTTCGATCCCGCGCTTGAACTCGCCAAACCTTTCATCCTTACAGCATCGACGAAGTGGTACCAGGCTTGTCTAGGAGGATAGCAGCATGGACTTGGCACATCGGTAAGCCACTACGAGACCTGTGATGGTCGAATATGCATTCGGTTACCTCTAATGCGGCGAATGAAGTTCAATGCATGGCATGTCAAGGATCGATGAACAATAACTGCTTTAATTGTGAAATCATTAGTGATGCATTGTCTCAAGCAACTCCGACTCTTAGTTGGGAGTTGAACCCGTGCCTCTCCCTTCACGGGGCGTGTGCCAACCATTGCGCTACTCAGTTTTTGCTCTTTGTAGATTCCATGTCAAGTGATGTTCGTTCGTTGTTTCAGAGTAAGACATCGTTAGGAATCTAGAGTGTTGCTTTATTCTCTTGAGAGCGCTCATGGCAGAAGATCCCTCATCGGAATGTCTTCGTCAGGTATCTCGGAGCTCTACCTAATCTTCATAGAGAATCCCGACATTAAGATCGCATCTGAATTTAGCTCAGGGAATTCGAAGCAACTTTGACTCATGCGAGAGACCTCTTCACATCTACACGAAGTCTATTGTCGTATTCTTTCGGCAGTCAAAGGATCGCTTGTTAGTTCTTAATTATTCTTATATTGAATTTTTTATTCGATCGCTCTTGGCGGTGATATGATGTCATAGATATAGCCAGTGATGTAGAGTAATGCAGTGCAAAACTTCTGCGTGAAGCGGGGCTTGAACCCACATCTCACTGTATCCGGGAGCGCGTGCTCTAACCCTCACACAACTTACTCCAGTTTTGCCAGCATGACTGGGTTCAATGTCGATACCGACTACCGGGGCCAAACCGTTGACGGTTGGTTGCCGACACGTAGATGCATGTAGTGTAGAAAGAGTGGTAGCAAAACGGGCGTCAGTAGTGCAACAGGATGGAGCACGCGCTCCCGCATAGAGTGAGATGCGGGTTCAAGTATCGCCTGACGCACAAGTTTTGCTTATCGCTTTACGTCACTGCATTGAAATCCTTGGGTTTATCAGGTCGTCTCCGTATCAGGGTTGTAGAAGGCCTGCCTTTGTAGATCAGAAAGAGATTGTCACCGTGCTAGTAGTAGCTACCAAGACGGCAGATATTCCTGATACGATATACTCTTGGCTGGGTTTTCCGGATAGAAACATCGGAGTCCATCTCAACGTAGTTGAGCCTGCTTGAGATTGAAACCCTAGCTCACTTCGCATTCCGGCGCCCAGGAACTCCTCTCAGCGATGATGAAGAAGTGATTTATCTGGGAGGTTTTTAATCATGACCGTTTCTCATGCCTCTTTCGTTTACATTGAATTTCTATGTCACTGGTCTCTTACTTGTTCTCGCAACTAGGTGTACTCAAGGTGTACACATTATTTTATTCCAGCAACTTTCAGATATATTTCGCTCTGCTCTTTCTTATCCAGATCATTTGGAAAAGTGTAAAGAGTTCTCAAGGCGTCTGTGCGAAATTGTTCTATCACCGTTAGAGAACTTGCTGGTTGCTGAAAGGTTAGAGGTGCAATTCCATTCTTCAAAAGTTTTTTGGTTCTTTCCGGTTGCAAGGGTACAAATGAAAAGCTGAACTCATTCACTGGATAGGAACGTTTCATAGGAGTGTTGGTAACCATTGGACTGCTGAGATTTCGGTTATAGCCCCAAGTCACCAATTTTCAATACACTCTCGTATAACATTGTAAAATCCAACATAAAATTATCCTCAAATGCGCAAGTTTCTTGCCAGAGCAAGGAAATCCCTTCTGTAACAGTGTCAAAAAACACTTTCTCGAGAACCGGCGATGTGGGAATTTACGCGAAAATTTCAGCTTTCGAATAACATGCCCATGAAAAAAAGTTCCTGTCCAGCGAGTATTTTCGGTTTTTCATTTGTCCCCTTATAACTGAAAAGAACCGCGTTTTTCTATCTCATTGTCTCAGCAATCGATTAGTTGTGGTCTTTTTCATAGATGAATTTATCTCTAACATCGTTAATTCATTCTTTGATGTAATAATCGTTTAAATCTTACTCTGAAAGTGACAGACCCCATACATATCTGCAATTTAAAGCGACTAGTGATTAACTCTTTGAGCACCGCCACTGATAGCAGGCGGCGTCGCGCTGGTCACTCGCGCGGCAGTCGAGGCAAGCAGCATCTGCGGGTACGATTGACTTGCAGATGCTGCCTGCTTTGCCCCTAGACGCGCCGCCACCATTGCAGCATCTAACCGAGACGCGATGTCGCGCGGCCTTGCTACCTAACTTAGAACGTGGTCCCCAAAAGGTTGAGACAGATTTCATTATCGGACTATTAGACAAGAATGGTGAGTGATACGCGGAAACTTTAAACCTGGGGTGGGAGTTAAACCCGCGTCCGACACCTTCCGGGTGCGGAATGGATTGTTGTCTTGCCTCCAGTCCAGAACGTGTGAGACAATGGTTTAACTCCTACCAGAGGTTCAGAGTATAGTTATGATATGAGACCATTTTGCTGAAGCAGTAAATAGAGGGTTCCTGTACTTGATTGTGTAAGCTGGAAAAGCCGTCTTGGCATGGGACCATAGTGCATCTTTACGCTATGAATTTGAACCTTTTCTTGTTTCTTTGACGGTCGTGCTATTTTCAGGTGCACAGTTGAAAAATGCGAAATCTCAGATCAAATGCAACTTTTCTGGGAAGTTTATCAATTGAAAGTCATTCCGAATCTAGTGGATTCCAGTACGCTGTCGGCACTTGATAAAATGACGGAGTCTGTTGAAGCATACATCAAAGAAACCGGTAAGAATTGTTGATTTCTGCATTATTTAGGTTTTTTAGATTATGGATTTCTAAACTACTAATATACTTTATAATTATTTTTGTGCTTGCATGTGGTCTGTTATAGGCACTTATGGGCCCCAATACACCGTGTTCTGGCCTTGGCAGCCTCTTCAGTTGGACACTACCCTGCGTCATAGCCGATCGTCTCAGAAGAAACCCAGCCTCCCCCCTTCCCCCTTACATAGAGAGGACGCAGAAGTACTATTTACACTCTACATTATATGGAAATATCACTGAATGGGCAGCAATGTGCCTTTTGATATATCTTGGCTGGTATCGTCAAATATGTCATATTTTTCGTAATAACTTCAAGTCCTAACTAGAAAAATTGCTGTAAGGCATATTGGAATTTTAGCTTGGTTTAAAGAAAGACTCGAGAGGTCTGATATTTCGACGATACCAGACAAGCGCGATCGAGTGTACAACACTGCCCATTCAGGGATAATTTCACTTAATGGAGCGTGTAGATAGTACGTCGTCGCCTACTCTATGTAAGCGGTTGGGTTTTCCTCAAAAGGATTGGTTATGACGCAGGATACTGCGATAACTGATGAGTCTGCCATGGCCAAACATGTGTACCGGGGCTCCTTAAGTGCCCATAACAAACCACATGCATGGCTCATTATTAACTATAAGACATACTGAATTTTGATCGTGGTCTAAGCAAGCACTCGAAACGAAATGTATGCTAATACAGTGTTCAAAGGGTCATAAGAATCCTTCTGTTATCTCAAGAGGATAGACTTACAAAGTGTAAAGTAGGCAGTGAAGCACCGGCAACGTATAACGAGAGCTCCATTCTCTGTCTTCGACAAATTGCAACTGAGAAATTCACTCTTACTTGAGAATTTCTTGAACTTCAAGAATGATATCAATGCTAGCTAGCTACAAACCTCTATGTTCTGCAGTCTTGTAATTCTGGCTTTCTGTAGTCCATCACATATGTTTCTTCCATTTCATTCCTTCAAGGCTCATGTTTCGAACCCTTTTGCGACTAGCTATCCAAAATTTCTCTGTTTGGAGAAAATGATCATTTCCAATGTACCATCCTTGTATCGCAACTGCTCTCTGTTCCACTCATAGTTTCAGAAATTTTAACCTTGTTTCCATTTTCTTATATGTTCCCTTTTCAGATTTATTCACGTTAAAAATTATATTTTATGAAAAATCACAAAAGAAATACCAGATTTTTGCAGGGCAGTAAACCTCTTTTTTAAATCTATAAAGCGTTGAACTTGTGGAATGCTCTAGTGATCGAGAAATTATCGTCTGTTGTCGAAGAACTGAAGTTGTCGCAAAAGTGTAGATCGCCTATTACTCAAATTTTCATGATCCGGCAGCCAGCCTGAAGATTGTTTGATATTGGTTCTCTTGCTTAGTTGCGCTTTGTGGTCTCTCTGAAGAGGACAGCCGTATGGTATTTTATATCGTCGCACCATGCAGTATCACCTGTATCACCTGTCGTCCCGTTGATCATCGAGTGACTCGAGCGGGTACCAGCAACTCTTCCATTTTTCCCTATCGCGTGCAAGGTAGCCCAGTGGATCCTCGCTCTAGGGATTCGCTGAGCATCATATCTTTCTTCTATCGCTATCGTGAAGAAGTCGGACCAACGAGTCAGTGGTCTTCCTTTAGAGAGCTTGACGTCCCGAGTAATCAAGTCGGTAACGGCTCTCGTCCATCGATTGTCGTTGAAGCGCATCGCTTGCCCGGCTCACCTTATCTTCGATATCCTGGCGTGCAGAACGGCGTCTCTGGTTTTCGATCGTTGACGTAGGTCGGAACTTCGGATCCTTTCTCTCATTTGCGAAATACGGGATACTCCTAGCATCGACCTTCGACTGCGCGTTCGATAACGCCAAGTGATCTTTCATCCTGCTGACGTAGCGACCAGGTTTCTGCTGCATACGTTAGGGCAGGGATAATTGTCGAGTCGAAAAGGTGGGCACGGAGTCGGATGTTCTTTGTCCGCTTCACTACATCTTCGATGCTCTTAAACGTTCCCCAAGCATCTCGTTTCCTCCTGCTCAACTCTGGAGCTGGGTCGTTCATCATGCTGATTTCACGACCTAGATAGACGTAATTGGAGCATTCGGAGATTGTCGTTCCGTTGAGCGTGAATGGGGCATTAGAAACCCATCCGTTCCTCATGAACATTGTTTTCGTTAGATTCAGTTGAAGACCAATCTTTGCACAGGCGTTTTCGAAATCGGTCAACATTCGTTCCGCTTGGCTGATGTTTGGTGTTATGAGAACGATATCGTCAGCAAAGCGAAGATGGTTTAATTGTCGACCGTCAATTTTCACTCCCATTTCGTCCCATTCTAATGTTCGCATGACGTTTTGTAGGGTGGCAGTGAATAGTTTTGGCGAAATTGTATCGCCTTGTCGAACCCCTCTTCTTACGTCAATGGTGATATTGTTGTAGAATGGAGATATTTTGGTCGTGAAATCTTTATAAAGCTCACGAAGGATCATTATGTACCGAGTAGGGACGCCCTGGTTATCGAGAGCCTCTATAACCGCTTCTGTTTCCACTAAATCAAAGGCTTTCTTCAGATCGATGAAAGTGAGACAGAGTGGTTGTTTGTACTCTCGTGAAACTTCGATGAGTCTTGTAATCGTGTGGATGTGGTCCATGGTACTAAATCCTTTTCGGAAGCCTGCTTGTTCGCATGGCTGTCCTTCGTCCAGTGTTCTGTCAATCCTGTTTAGGATGACTCGAGTAAAGAGTTTATAGACAACGGACAGCAAGCAGATTAGGCGATAATTGCCTATGTCGTGAAGGTCTCCCTTTTGAACAGCAATACGGTCTTGCTGGTTTTCCATTGAATAGGGACCTTGCATTCTGACAGGTAGCGAGTGAAGAAGCCGAGCCAGGGTGTTGATGAGAACTGGCGGCAGATTCTTCAGATGTTCTGGTCTAATCCTGTCTGGACCGGGTGTTGTTCTGTTCTTCACCGACGATATAGCATGTCGGATTTCGGAAGGGAGGACCGGTGGACGACATATTCGTCCTCTTTCAATTTATATGACGGTAAGAGGACATGGCTAGCGAAGAGATCCGAGTAGTATTGGTGGATAATTTTTTCCATAGCCCTTCTCGAAGCTGTAAGTGTCCCGTCAGGGTATCGGAGTGCAATCATCTTGGTCTTATAGTTGGCGAAGCCTCGCTGGGCTTTGCGAATGCTCTTCCCAGCTTCTGCAGCTTCTGCCATAACTGCTGCTGTTCTCTCTTTAAGATCTTCTTTTATCGCTTTTCTGTAGCGTTTCGTAAGTTCGGACGTAAGGTTACGCTTGCTTGTAGCTCGTGCGATTCCACGTTGACGTATCAGCTCGAGTGTCTGCGGAAACAAGCGTCTCTTCGTGACCTTAGGACTCTCGGCTTTCATAGCGCTAACGTGAAGATATTCAACGAGTCGATCGTATTCTTCGTCGACGTCGTCGACAACGGTATCTTCCCAAAAGCCGACTAATAATTTGAATACATCCCAGTTTATGGTAGTTCTGGGACTTCGTTGTTTGAATTTAGCGGCTTTCTCCCCTCTGCTCGAAAATCGGTACGTTGCGCGAAGGAGGCGATGGTCTGATCCCTGTAGAACTTAGGAACAACAGCGGCGTCGATCAGGCAAAACCATCGATTTACTATGATGTGATCTATTTCGTTATGGTACTCTCCATTGGGAGACTCCCATGTCCATCGCTGAGAAAGAGGCTTTTGGAATTGCGAGTTACCATGGATCGTTTGAGTCGTCATGATAAACTCAGATAACCTCCCACCCTGTTCATTCCATTCTAGTCCGTGGGTCTCTATGTGACGTTCTTCGGACGTTCTTCTAGGTCCAATTTTTCGTTAAAATTTCCGACAATGACTTTGAAGAATGTATGATCTTCTCTAAAGAATTTCTCGAGGTCCATATGGAACGCCTCGACTTCGTCTTCGTCATAGCCTAATGTTGGTGCGTAAGCAACGAAGATGGTCAAAGCCGGCATAGAACCACATCGTTTTAACCGTAGTCGTCCGATACGGGTTGTTAGTTGTTCAAACGAATCAATGCTCACTGTTAAATTCGATTTGACGAGGACGTCAACGCCGCCGACACCACTGCGATCGCATGTACCAAAGAACAGTTCTTCTTTGGTGTCATAAACAGCGTAAAAAGGGTAGCGCCTTCTCGTCTCAGCCAGGCCAATGACGTCGTACCTTATTCTTCTTGCTTGAATTAGTAGGTTTTCTACAGCGGATTCGTGAGCCTCTCCGTACTCGTCCTACTTGGCGCTGCGGTAGCAGGGGCTCTTTCGGGGTCAGGGGAATGAGGCCCGTATTTGTTACTGTTTTTGGTATTTCGATACCCAACGTATAGCTTGCCAGGCTCTAAACGTGTAGGCTGGGTACTCACGAGTAGCTTGCCAGTCTCTCTCGAAAGAGCAGGAGGAGCTTATTTGTTGGAGGCGACTCCTAACTGCCCCCATGTACTTCCCAGCCGCTTGATTGCAGGCTTTTTTCCGACTTGACTCGTAGAAATAGAGTTTTTGTCAAGTCGGCGCTGCAGAAGCAGGGAGCTCGTCCCCTGAATCCACCTGCGTCTCTAGAAGCACACGGTCTCTTTTGGTTCGCGTTTATTCCCCTATCCACAACCTGGGGACGCGCCACGTGCCTTCGCGACTAACCGGGCGGGATTCCTCAAAGAGGGAGGCCCGTGGTTTTTTCTTGGAAAATTAATTATTTATCTCAATAAAGTTATAAGAAAAATGTGGTTTCCTTAAAGTGCAAAATGCAACAATATAAACATCACGAAATATCAGTAAGTAATGAGCGAAACCAGATAATAAACGATATCGGCTGACAGAATACCGTTAGTAAATTTGGAGCACAAATGATCATATATAGATGATCAGGAACTCGATATCAAACAGCCGATAGCTAGTGCGGGCAGCACCTTGGCAGATCGGTAGAGAGAGGAACGAAGATTAGGACAGCTGCACGGGAGCATTCGGAAAACGATGACTCTGCCTCGTGGAAAAATTAGAGAAAAAGAAAACGCTGCACTCAGTGATGCGTATGTGAGTTTAGTATAAGCAAAAAGCAGACAAACATTCTATCATAGCAGCGCACACTTACTCTTCTTCTTCTTTTTCTGCTGAAGTGCAGCTTGTGTTGCCTTTTCAAAAAACTTCACGAATACCATCTTTGGTCTTCGCTTAGCATTCAAGATATGCAGATGCGCCAATTTGCTCGGCTATCGCGCGGCCTTGCTCCGCTTTCACAGGCTCGTGTTTCATTTTGCTCAACTCCCGGACAGTTTGTGGGTCATTTCGTACGTCTTTCTTGTTAGCAACAAGAACAATAGGTACGTTGGGACAGAAATGTCGAACCTCTGGAGTCCATTTTTCAGGTATATTTTCTAAAAATCAGGTGAGTCGATACTGAAGCACATAAGTATGACATCGGTGTCAGGATATGAAAGAGGGCGTAAACGATCATAATCTTCTTGGCCTGCTGTATCCCATAATTCCAGCCCAACCTGCTTCCCATCTGCTTCGATATCGGCAACATTGTTTTCAAAAACTGTAGGAACATAGACGTCTGGAAATTGCTCCCTGCTGAAGACAATCAACAGACACGTTTTCCCGCGTGCTCCATCACAAACCATCACCAGCTTCTTTCTAATCGCTGCCATAATTACTCCCTAACGAGGAAGGACTACCCGTGCAGAATCCCTCAAACTTGGGTAATTAAACCAGTAATGCAGTAATCAATCAAACTTGGGTAATTGAACCAGTAATTCATAATGCAGTAAATGAATATAATCAATGCCCTCGGCGATGGTCAGTCGCGGAGAGATGCGCCCATCCATTCGGCTTCATCAAACATCGCTTAGAGCGATTAAATGCATATCTGGTCCTTAAAATGGCACGCCTTTTCTACCGATGAGTCAAGGCAGTGTTGTTATCCTCCTAGTCTAATCTGTCAAGAAATCGCCGACCCCAGCGATGGAAGGGAATACTATAGGAGCTGTCAGTGCGAGGTCGAACCATCGATCATCTGTTAATCGAGCACTTGTGTGTCTCAGGACATCTCTAACCGTTGCGTCACACGAGTCCATAAACATCTACACAGCAGTAGTATCTGTAGTTTACCGAGTAAATCATCTTCTGAATTGTGAACGAGAAAAATTAAATGGGAATTTATTTGACTTTGGTTACTTCTAATCCACGTATTCAACAAGAGCAGTTACAATTCTCAAAAATATTGATCATGTAGAAATGAAAGTTTGCGATCAGTTATTGCAGATAAGAACAGCCTTTCTCAACTCCGTTTGCCATCCGGACTCCTATGTTTGTTCAACGTCGAGGTGGGTGATGGGATTTATGTTCGGACTATAAGAAAACCTCTTATGGGTTGTTGGGCATGTAAAAAGTAATAAAAGAAATACTTTGCTGAAATTTCTCAATCAGGGCGGTCGTGAAACGACTATTTTTTTCGATCTTAATGGGGATCTTTGTCTTGTGCAGCGTAAAATCCTGTTTTTTCGTTGATAATTAACGTTGAGCAATAAATGACGGATTATTTCTGTTATCTCCGCCTTTATCCCAGCCTTTTGGCATTTGTGCCCTTTCTGCTGCTTTCCAGTTTTGTAGTCGTTTGACAGCCGAAATCTAAAATTCTCAGTGACATACCTTTCTTTCGAGAAAGCCTTTCTATTGTGCTGTAAAGGCAAGAATGAAATGATGTTGCACTTTGGGACATAGTTTCTGCAAACTTAGCTTCAAAATCATTCAAATTTATCTCATCAAGTAATCGTTATGTTGCAAAAGCTCAGTGGTAATGCCAATGTTGCAAAATACGGCCCATAACCGCAGTGAAGAATGTGCGCCGAGTGCGAAACCCATTTTTCTTTTGGCTACTACAACACACTAAGAAGTATTTCTCAACAACCAGATATACCACTGGGAGCGTACAGCTATTTAGCTATTGAAAGATTACTAAAAGCCAAGGGGAAAGACTTTTTCCAGCGAAAAATACCCAAGTGTGAAAAGTAATTTTCTTCTTGCTGCTAAAGCGCAGTAGAAAAGGCTTCTCAGAAAGTAATGTATCATTGGAAATTTTTGGATTTAAACCATCGGAGGGTTCTAAGCTCTGATGTTTACTAGGAAGGGCATGTATGTCAAAAGGCTGAGAAGAAGAATAGCAGAAATGTGCCCATTTGACCTTTTCCATACTCGCCTATTCTCACTCTTTTATCCCATTAGAAGTGAATTAGGCAGTAAATAGAAGTTAACAGTAATCTCAATTTCGTAAGTAGGATTTGTCATCTGGTAAAGCTTTCATTATGTTAGTATCTATCTTACATCTTCTATTTTAAGGAATGGGATGCATCATCAAATTGTCCAGCAAAAGAACCATGTTTTTTCAAGGATGTTTCCATTCAGCACGGTCGACAGAGTGA